>JAYJMA010120643.1:0-17206 GCA_036873895.1 Parotocinclus cabessadecuia
GTCTGGGTCTTCATGTAAGATCTCACATTGTGGGGTAAGGATGGTTCTGAGAAAGGTCTGGAATCAGCCCCGAACTACACGGGATCAATGACCTAAAGAGAGCTGGGGCCACAGCCTCAAAGATGATCATTAGGAACCCCCTACACCTATATATTATTCCTTATGGGACAAATTGGCTGGGTATTTTTTTTTCCTTTTGGTTTCCAGTTCTTGACAAGCCTGGAACCAATTAACATTGAGAACAGAGGTACCACTGGCTTTTTTAAATGGCTTTTCTTTTTTGGATAAGCCTGATTCATTAAGAGGGAGTTTTCCCTTGCCACCGTCACCTCATTTGTGTTCTGCTTCGTGATTCTTTAAAAAAAATGAGATTATACTATTTTCCAAGTGTCATTTAAACTTGTATATTTGTAAATCATTTGTTGGTGATTTTGGTCATTTATCGCTTGGGTGGTGCAGGGGCGGAACTCTTGATGCCTGAGAGAGGGAGGGGGGTGGAGTTCTGGGTGACGGAATGGCGCCCTGCCAAGGACACCTGTTCGCTTGTACCCTGCGAATTCCCTGATAGATCACCTGTGGAAGCTCCTCCTGCTTGGAGACGCAGTCGAGCAGCGAGTCCAGCTCATCTCCAATCAGCTCACAATCTACCAGAGGTTCCGACACGGACGCTGAGAGAGACATGGCCAGATCCTGACCGGCGTCGCTCACAGGGACCGGGGCGGGCAGGACGGGAGATACACACTCAGACACACCAGCTGAGACAAAACACAGACAGCTCAGAGCCTGCACGCTACAGGATTTAGCAGAGCGTAAATAATAAACATTTATACACACTTGTGATGCCACACGGGCCATCCAACCCATTAGAGACCTGAAAGAGAAGTGGAAAAAAAAAAACAGAAGACCTCACAAAGGATACCGTAGTATGTGGTTGTGTTAACGGGATAACCTCGGAAATCTGATATAGGTCACATTATGTTCACACACACACACACACGCACACGCACGGCTACTTGTTTAATACAAACTTTCTATAATAACAAAACCGAGGTTCTACTGTGTGAAATAAAGCTACAGTTTTTACTTGAAGGCTTCTAATTTAAGACCAATCTCATGTCATTTGTAAGCAAATATCCTATTAGCAGTCCAATCTAAGACATTTACAAACACATTTTTGATCATCTACTTTCATCTAGGACTGTGGTAGCCTAGCGGTTAAGGTGCTGGACTCTGGACCACAAGGACCTGGCTTCAAATCCCGCCTCTGCAAAGCTGCCACAGTTGGGTCCTTAAACTAGGCCCTTAACCCACCATTGCTTGGATTGTAAGACTGTATGAGTTGTAAGTCGCTCTGGATAAGGGGCGTCTGCTAAATCTACCCGTCGGTATTGGTAAGGTCTCAGAAAGGTCACTTTTTGGTCACCGTAACACACCCTTACTTCACGTCACAGTCAGAAGAAGATGAGTTTAAAAGGCTCACCTGCACTACAGGGGCTAGACTGTCCACGATATTCTCAGTTCCACTCTGGAACACACAGGATAAATTAAGAGGTTACACTGCACAGGTTCACCATGTAACATTTTATTCCCAATTAAACGTCTTTAAACCAGTTTGAAATGGTTATTACGGTTATATTTTCATTTAAAGTCTGATGTAATCGTTATAACAATCAGTGTAAGCATTTGTCCCTACACTATAGTTTTGTTTGTTTGTTTTTTAATTTAGCATCGATATCAGAATCAGTGGCCATTTCAGCGACACGCGCACACGCACGCGCACACGCACACACACACGCACACGCACACGCACACGCACACGCACACGCACACGCACGCACACGCACGCACACGCACGCGCACACGCACGCGCGCACACACACGCGCACACACACGCACACACACACGCGCACACACACGCGCACACACACGCGCACACACACACGCACACACACACGCACACACACACGCACACACACACGCACACACACACACACACACACACACAAGAACAATTCTCTCTCTTTCTGAAAGTCTTAAATCAGTTTCAACTTTTACAAATGTGTTCTGCCAAAATGTTTACTTTCTCCACATCTACTCCCCCTAAACTAGTCATATCAAATCCAGTGTTTGCAGTGTCTAATGATTACATTACAGTAGCATGTCAAATGTACATAAACTCCGTTAACAGAAATAAATACGCTGCGAAGGAAGTCGAAACCAAACACTGAGATCAGAAAAAAAAAAAACGAGCAATGCAATATTGACAATGCCAATATCTGGTATTTGGTAAAAAGTTGAATACTGAAATGCAGCATTTTAACACGTACACACATAATAAATAAAAATATAAAGCTGCTATAAAGTAACCCATCCTAAAAGGCTGCTATATATACCTTATGCAACCAATTCCTAAAAAAAAAACTCTATTCCTAATGAATTGTGTATTACATGTCACTTCCAGTTTAAGTAAAAATTTTCACTGGAGTGGTTTATGGTAATTTTTCAAATTACCTTTTTCTAAAGACATGCACAAATGTGTTGAAGACAATGACACTCACTCACACTTCACATGACCTTAGGGACTCATCAGGTCTCAATGTTGCAACAGAAACTTGTGAACAACTAAGTGAGGGCCCACTTACACAGTCTGTTAAGTTATACTAAGAAAATGGGACATAGGTAGGTAGGGAGGTAGGTAGACAGAAAAAAAGACAGGTAAAAATAGACAGGCATGTACAGTGGAGGAGAGACAGCGTGTTTTATCTGAAGTGCTACTTGTCTGTCTGTTCTGACACCTGCGGTGAAAGCCGAACAGCTGGGTGGGGATTTGTAAAGAGGAGAGAGGGAGATGGAAAGGCAGAGAGGAAACAGAAGGAGGAGACAGAAACATGGGATGAGTAACATCTCACCTGTTGCTGGTGGAGGAACGCTGGGTCTCTTGGGCTAAGTCCTACAAAACGGTTAGTGGTAGGGGTTCCAGGGGCTGAGTAACCTATAAACACAGACTAATTAGCAACGACACAAACATTTTCAGGCAAAAAAGCAGGTCAATTCCATCTGGCAGCAGACTATAACTACTGTGTGTGTGTGCTCACCCTCTGAAGATGTGGTAATGGGCTTGGTGTCAGGCATGGACAGAGAGACGGGTCTCACTGCACCGTGGTGGGGAGAGGGCGTCAGTACTGGCGTGAAGTGGCCTGGAACCTTCCCCACTACCTGACCACTGCTGTTCGGCTGCCACACACAAACATAATCATTGTGTTACAGGGTAATATTTTGAACTTAATTTTTTTAACAGTCATAACTCAATCCACGACAAAACGGCATGTAAAACATTCTTATGTCTGGCTGAGACTGAAAATGTTATTGTTAAGGTTATAATGCAAAAAACTATACAAGTGTTACAAGTGTGTGTTTTTAAACAAATTATGATTGATAGTGCTATGAGTAAGGCATTTTGCTTAGTCTTTTTCTGAATTATGTTCCATCATCCTGGGAACAGTAGGAAATTAAAACTCAAAAGACTCTTAGAAACATAGGTTTTTTCACATTTCCATTTGCAGACTTTTTGAAAATCAGCAACATGTTATAAAGAAAATCCAGCTAAGAACAAGAGAGAGAGAGACAGACAGACAGAGGGGAGTGTAAAAGGGAGACCCGACTGCCAGAGACAGACGCTATAGAATTCACTTTGTGGGACTTCAACCCAGCCTTTACAAAAGAGAAATGGGGACTGTGGGGTTCCCCCATGAGAACAGAATGTTTAATTAGGGTGTAATATAATCTGCATTAGAGCGAGCATAAAAACATCCTGGCCCCAGTCCACACAATTATATACATCATGTTATTTGCACAGAGATCTGCCCCATGCCAAAGCGGCAAACCCTGGCAAAGGCAAATATTTACGACATTTGCTGTTTTCCCCTGCTTACTCCTAAATAACAGCCCCTGTATACTTGGTTATGTCCTGTCTCCCACTACTTTCTATAGAGTTTTACATAGAACATTCCATATATCGGCTATACAGATAAAAAAGAAAAAAAATTACATTGCCCATGCAGAAGCATAAGGGCAATAATTATGTTTCCTTTTACTTATATTTCCTTTCTTTCAATGTTCTGTGGCCTATAACTGCATTTGTTTAATGACTGCTATAAAGACAATGAAGCTAAAGCTAAAATTTTAGCAGAAGGTTTGTTGACATGTGGTGGTCTGGACCCCACCATAGCCCACATAGCCCTTAGACAGCAGCTAGCAAGGTGGCTCTTTCCTTCTGGTTCGAAAACAACCAAAATGCTTTTGACAGATTCATGATACAACACTGCTCACAAAATTTAGGGGGTATTTGATTGGGGATATTTTATTTTTAAATATAAATGGCAGTATAAATGGATCAAACCTTTTGACATTATACATTTACTCCTGTTTCAAGTTTTATAAAATAGTGCCATCAAAATTAATTATCACTTGGGGGGAAGCTGGAAACAATTAGCAGCAAAACATGAAATCTGAGGGAGTGTAATTTCCCCCCAAGATAATGTTCAGGAAATTTTTAGGGGATTTTGTGAATCTAATTGCGATTGACTGCAGCGGAGATGAAGACAAAGGCTGTTATTTTAGCCAAGATTCACTGAGATCAATCAATCAACTATTATACAGATGTCAGTTCGAGTGTAACCACAGCCAGTTAGATACTGGCCAGATTCACAGCGCTGCGCTCTCCAAACAAACTATACCTGTCAGGATAATGAACCATATGTAATTCATTAAAATAATACTTTTAATAATATTGACTAACAATCCTAAGTAATCCTAGTTTTTTATGAAATGGTGTTGAAGTACAAGCTAATAAAACACTACTTCCAAACACTTTTAAACAATGTATTTTTATATTATCAACACCATTTGAAAGTCTTTAACTCTGAGCTGATTCTTATTTGATCATTACTTAGTCCCATTCTTTGCCAACAACAACACAGTCTACAGTTAACACTATTAACTTTACGAGTTCACTGCAGACCCCATATGCAATATAAACCAGTAGCATGATGGGCTAGAGTGTTTTCTAACGTTAGCTACATATTTTTGGCACTCTGAGTAAATATTTAATTTCTCAATACATTCGTGTATATTCCACACCTACGTTTGCTGATTGTTGAGATATATACAATATGAATATAGGTAAAGCGTGCTTCTTTGTACCCGACACAAAGTAATTGCAATGGTTAGAGAGTGAGAGCTCACATTAAGATACAATGCAAGCTTGTAGCATGCAAATATATAAGAAGGTTTTATTTACAAAACAACCAAATAAATCAATAAATGTAAGCAAGGAGTTAAACAGATTTGGTAGGTCATTAGTGGGTGTGTTGCAGATGATTCTATAAAATACAATTACATTTTTATGAAAAAAAGGTTCCATAGATGACATTTGAAAAGTGAGAGCATTCAGTGTCAGTTTACGCTAATTACCGCATCTTTAACATCTTTGGAGCTGACTAAAAATGTCCCTTTTTTCTTGAGTTCCTCTGTCTTCATTCACCCCAGTGCTGAAAAACTGTTGCTATAGCACTGGCAAGGCCGGCGTTTGGCCCAGTCCTCTGCGTGATTAAGACGAGAAGCAGACTAGAGTAGAAGACTTAACGATTTTTGCTTAATTGGGTCAATTACCAAGAGGAATAATGTGGGCCATTAATCAAACTTGAGTCTGACTCAGAAGGAATAATAAATACAGTAAAAGAAGAATTACAAGCAAATGGAAAAACTAAAGGAATGATGAAAAACATGAGAAAACCCTAAATAGCTGTGACAGTGTTTAGTACTTGAGTAATGATAATTCCATTTTATTTCAGAATAGCTGGGAGGTATGAACTTGTAAATGTATTATACACACATGCTAAGACATGATAAAAATTGTACAGTTGCGCAACATTGGCCTCCTGTGCACTAAACATGCTAATGCATGTTGCTCTCTAGGACTACTTGTCCATAGAGGAATGTGTACAAACAGTGTCAAACAAAGAAGTCATATTTAACCATAATATACGATAGTTAAGTATTTATTATTTCTATTTTGATTCAATTTTATAGACAGACGAATAATTGTAATGCTCCTGTTTAAAACAACTCTTATTAGGCAGTGAGTGAATGAGCTAATGAAAGAGATATCCAGTGATGGATACCACGAATGTAAAATTTCTAGGGACAGATTTATTTACTGAGGATTAATCAGTGTGTCAGTGTGGTGGGGTAGCAAAGTGGTCCAGTGGTTTGCACTGTTGCCTCATAGATCTAAAAACCTAGGTTCGGTCCAGCCCTAGCAGCTGCCTGTGCAGAATGTGCATATGTCCCAGTCCACCCTTGTGATCGTTGCTCACCTGGCTGCTCTGGGGGCTGGACGGATCGTAAGGCTGCACATAGTTCTTGAGCGAGTCGGCTGGGTTGAGGTGGGGAGGATAGCGGATGGTGGAGTGGGAGAAGTAGGAAGAGGGGGCAGGAGGAAGGATGGTAGGAGTTGAGAACTGCAGTGGAGAATGCGGGGGAGGACTCCTTGTAGAGATCACTACACACATAAAGGGCAGAACAAAAACACATTAACCTTTAAAATTGAACGTGGTTTACGTACCTGCATGTAATAATAATAATAATCAGATTTTGCAGTTATCTGATTATTCAAGTTGTCATGTAAACAGCATTCTAAATGTTCTTCGATCAAATCAAGATCTGGAATTTAGATTAAGAAATACGATAAAGAGAGCAGGATTTTTACCTCAGTAATCGTATTTCTTAGTGCATGTAGGTCCAATCTGTTCTTTCAGTCTGTGAATGCGTGCAAGCGTAGATTCAAACATTGTTGCCAGGTCCACTTATTATAAAATACGTTGCTTTTTTGGACTTGTTTCCATAGACCTGATTACCTGTTTTTTCTTGTGGGAACTGGCAACTACGGAATTAAATCCATGAAACAACTATCAAGCACATTTAGTATATGGAGGAAATGAGAATTTGATTGTTAAAACATTAGTTCAACGTTTGTCACATTCTTCTGAGATAATTGCCAAAGAAGAAATCTGTTTACCGCCTGAGTAATGTATCCCATTACCCAAGTGCATGTAAACTCTTTGACTGGATTACTGCAGTTATTGGATTATCAAGTGCATGTAAACCCAAAAAAGTGTGCTTGAAGTGACATATCAAGGAAGCCTGAGAGTAGATGCTTAATAAATAACATAATAAATAAATGTTTTGATTTGTGTCAACCGTTTTAAAACTACGTTAAAATCGAATTGAAAAGAAAATGCAAATATTAATCTTAATTAACGGTCAGCTGTTAAATTCAATAAACATACTATTCAAAATATGCTGGAGTAATCCTTTAGCACCAAATTAAATTAATCAGCAGGGTTTTGAATGTGTTATTTGTTTATCAGTGCTTTACACTAGTAAAGCATGATGTAATCCTGTTTAACACCATTTCCTCACAATGATGATTAAAAAAACGAATAAAGGTACTTTAGCACAATACCTTTATCTTTTGCTAGCTGTGTGAGAGGATCATGAGTTTTTGTATAGGTGAAACATACCACTGTGGCCCACACTGGTCAGGCCTGGATGATGATGTTGGGAGAAGGTAGTCAGACGAGGAGAGGAGTCCTGCGGAGAGGTCGGACTGAACAGTGGCTTTTCTGGCTTTTTCATGGTGGGAGAAGAAATCTCACCTATGGTTGACAGACACAACAAACCCCGAAATTACTCAGGTAATCTTAAGTGACATTTAAATCTAATTCATGTTTTAAAGACAATACTTTTGTGTATTTTTCAACTTAAAATAACAGCACAAGAAACTGGATAATTTAATCTTTACCTTAATCACTTGCATTTAATTTAAAAAAAACACCAGTAGCACTGATTAAACATACTCAGTGCAAATGAACTGCAAAAAGGCCATGAGGTAGGTAAGTAACATCCAAATGCTTGACCAGTATAAGATTTAAGCTAACCTAGGAATATGATCTACTATATACTTGTACACTTAGCGGACAGGCACATCAGTCCTGCTACTGTCACTATAAACATTTTCGAGCTGTTTACAATGATATTTATAGAGAATTCTCCTGTGGAAGTGGCTGTTTGGTTTCTTTAGTATAGAATAGTACCACTTGTGCAATAACTCTGTACATACATAGCGTAAGCAAAGCACAACTGGCAATCACAATTATGAATTTCAACAAAAGCTGGGAGAATTATGTCCGTCTGTGCAAGTTTTGACAAATAAAAAGTATTACCTGACAAAATTCTGTTTTAGGTAAAACCAAAAACATCTCACTCATACATTCCTGTAGCGTATCAGATCTTGCCAAAATATGTCAGTGCCTTGTGTTAAATAACATTTGTTGATTTTTTTAAAATAATAGTCATCATTGATTTTGATGACTGATCGTTAAAGGTCCTTATAGCAAGGGATCAGTATGGCATGCAAACCTGGCATAGTTCCACTAAACCAATCCTATTTCAAATCAGCTTTAAATCCAGGATTTCCTAAAGCTCTAAATGTACCCTTCAAAACCCTTTAAAAAAAGACCGAGCAGAAAGATTTACAGCAGACATGACCAAAGAGCCGACAGAACACTCTTGTATCAATTTCTCCTTCTGTGCTCATGCTATTTGAAGATTACTGCAAGGCATTCAGACATGCTTTGTTGTGGCAGGAGAACATTTAAAGACTTTCCCCACTGTAAGTACAAGAGCCGTTGGTATCTGGAACTCAGCTTTTCCAGTACCACGGGTTTCAGTTCCAGTAACAACAGTAGCCTTTCCATTCTGGCAACAGCAGAACCTAATGGTACTTGTGCTTTCATAGTATGTTGCAGATTCGTTAAGCAAAAATAGACTTTTAGTGGTGGACTGTGTAACTTTGAACATTAGATTTGAATAGAAAATGAGTCTAAATCAAGAGTTGAGGAATAGAAAAGAATAAATGGACTGAAATGGCAACTAATGAGATAAGAAAGTAGAATGTTATGTACAATCCTTTGCAAACGTTTTAAGCCATCATTAGATTTGTTGTTTTAGCAATGGTGTACTGACTATATATATATGAAACATGTTGACGACTGGACTTTTATTCATCACTTTATAATACTCTTTTCCACTGGACTTCATTCTGCTCTTTGTTAGCTTTAGCATATCGCAGCTTTTTCACCCTGTCCCCTTCCAAAAAAGTGGTTCCTTGGCAACTTCCCTTCAATGACGACCATTCTTAATCGAACTTCTACAGTCTTCAACTTTGCATTTGATTGTTTTTCAGTTCTTTAATGCTGGATACACATTTCCTGTGCTTTCTTCTTGTATTCTAAAATGTAAACTGAGAAATAATTATGGTTATTCATATACCACTGCTAAACCAATAGTATCTAATCTAATGTACACAGTACTACATATTGACAGTCATATGCGAGTTGAAACTTTAATTGCTTATTCCTGACAACAGTGTGTGTCTCACAGCATTAAACCACAAAGACAGACATACACACACATACACAACCCATATACATACTCTCACCGTCTTCCTGTCTCTGCTCTCCATTTCTTTAGTAACTAGGTAAACGATCTTGGCTACAGGAAGACAAAGGACACCGGAATGCTGGGGAATTCCTCACTCTCTCTGACTCTCTGACTCTCTGACTCTCTGACTCTCTGACTCTCTGACTCTCTCACTCTCTCACTCTCTCACTCTCTCACTCTGTGTGTGTGCTTGCATGTAAATGTGTTCTTTCAGTTTTTGTTTTAACCAAAATTACCTTGCTTAATTTAATGTTTGATGCAATAATGCAATCATACATGTAACTGGTTTAAGTGTAGTCTTTCTTTACAACTTTCATTCATTATCTGTTTAACATTATGTGCTCACCTTTAAAACCCTAAATTTAGATGGCACAAAAGTCAGTTATAGCATTACTTCTAGCTCGTTTCACTGTTACTGTTTTTGTTTCTTTTTAAATTTTAGAATTAATCACAGCTCTCAAAAGTCATGTTTGGTTTCTGCACCTGTTGCAAGGGAACTAGCACTTCTGGAAAAGAGAGAAGATGCAACACAGCTGGATTGTACTACCTCAGGAATGTGTGTGTGTGTGTGTGTGTGTGTGTGTGTGTGTGTGTGTGTGTGTGTTTGCTTTGGGGAATGTCCTTGCAATGACAAAGAGATATTATACATTTTTTTAACCTTGTGGGGACATTTTAAGGATTTCTAAAAAGAAAAGGGTAAAGGATAAAGACGAGTATTGAAATATACACATTGTAAATTATTTTAAAAACATGAAAATGCTTTATATGGTATTTATTTAATACTATAAGACCTACATTTAGCAATTCAATTAACGCATGATTGCACACTATACAAATGTAGTGCAAAGCACATGTACACACATTTACGTTTTATCTCAGTTTATGTATGAGGTGAATATTCTATTTTTTATCATTTAAAAATGGATTATCTTGACATTTAATAAGTTGTGTGGGTGAGTAGAGTGAACATTGAGAAGTTGAGAAACTTTTCCATTGAATACAGCTGTTGGTTATCACACTATTCCATGACTGTAAACTGACAGATAGGGAGAGAGAGGGAGAGGGAGAGGGAGAGGTGTAGGTAATGAGGGAAGAATGGCATTGTGAATTGTGTAAGGGAGGAGGCTAAGCAATGTCAAAATCAGCTCAGAGAGTTTACATTAGGAAAATAAAATAGTGGTGTGTGTGTGTGTGTGTGTATATGTGTATGTGTGTGTGTGTGTGTGCGCGTGTGCACGTGTGTGTGTGTGTGTGTGTGTGTGTGTGTGTGTGTGTGTTAGATCTCTTCAACCAAACGTACCCACAAGAATTAAGAGAGCTAACATTTTTTTGTCTTGTAGAGACATCTTTACAAAAACTGCAACTTTCTTAAGAGATAAAAAACCCAAAACAGAGTATTGGAATAGATTATTGACGATATGGTTAGGTATAGATTGAAGTGTAGCATTTATTAGCTACAGTAATAATATGTCAGTGAAAAGTCCTCACAATATAATAAACACAGTTGTGTGTATGTGTTTGCACACAAGTGCTTTGCTAAGCTGCTCTGCTGTCATTGCCTCATATGGCTTTAATATCAGTCATGTATATGGGCCTTCGAACATCCCGTTTTCCTGTGCACTTTTCTCCTCCTTTGCTTCTTCCCTCACCCACTTTACTACTTCACAGTAAAGTATCAAGTAAAAATCCAAATGAAATTAAAACCAAGACAAATGAAATGGTGAGTATATATATATATATATAATTAAAGTATTGTAATATAATGATTCTGTGGAAATAAGATTATTAAATGGCTTTATACACCAAACGCTCTAAAGATACATTACATAGCCACTTTTTGTGAACAACCAAAAACTACATCCAAAACATGGGTATTAATATGGACAACCCCACCCCAGTTCTGCTGCTACAACAGCTTTACTCAGCTGAAAAGAGTTTCTCAGCAAACGCAGTCATGAGCCGAAATGGTGAACTCGGTGACCGTTATGATGGCAGTGCCACCATACCACGTCACTTAGTAATCTTTCGGCACATAAGAAAAGGGATCTGAGGCTACACTGGACAACTGCAGAGTGTTGTTGCTGACCACGTGCATCCCTGTATGGTTACAATTAATCCTCTTTAAACAGTTGCATCCTGTATCACAAATTGCAAGTCATTTCAAATTGTCTTTAATAACTACCCAGGACCTTCTTGCTTTAAGGTAGCAGTGCTAACCACTGAGCCACCATGCCACCCTGTGTGTCATGTAAATGTGCACATGACAGTTTTATTTTTATATGCCCCACTAGAGCATTAAAAGGGAGACAGGTGCTGAAAGGACATTTTCCACCACTTTGGAATCGAAACTTAGTATCGATCAGCAGAAAACCAATCAAATACAAAACGACACCCATGGGACCACATACAGGCGAAGCATGCACACTACCACTAAGTTACATCCCTCTTAAAGTAAACAGACTTCAGAAATTCACAGTCAAGGTAACACCATGTTTACATACACAATGGTGCATTTAGCAGATCTGGCTGTATTAATTGCAAAAATGTGTCAAAGAATAACAATAAGAAGTATTGGAGTGTAATTAACTGCAGGCTAACACACACACACAGAAAACACACTCCTACATGCATCCACTTTTTTTCTCACAGTGCACTCTTCCTCATGCTGGCCACCTGTCATCTGTCAAGGGACAAGTTCAAACAGACGCTGCTGCACCTGTCTGTCTGTCTGTCTGTGTGTGTGTGTCTGTCTCTCTCTCTCTCTCTGTGTATCTCTCTGTGTATCTCTCGCTTTTCTTTCTTCGTCTCCCTTCTCACAAGCACATACACACACACCTGCCATTCCTACTACTGATCCAATCGTGCATACAAAGCATTTCACACTCTGTCACTCTCGCAACCCTCCCCCTCTCACCACTCCCCCGCCCTCTGACTCATGGACCCCAGAGGTCACAACAAGGCTTTGACCCCTTACATAGTCACTTATGAGGTCAGGTCAAGTTTAACTGCTGCCACACGCCAGACTGATGTCTGCTCCACCCCAAGTTCTGAATGGCTGATCAATAAAAAAACATGCAGAAAGTAAACTGCAACTTAAAGGCACAAAAGGGGTTAAAATGATATCCCAGCACTTTTTAGTTTAATATCTACCTACCAAGTGTCCAATAATGCTTACTTACAGAGATGTCAGCAGTAACCAAAACAGGAACATATAAACATTGTGAGGAAAGGTGACTCATTTTATTTTAACCAGTCTATTATGAACACCAGAATGAAACAGCATACACCAAAGACCAGGGTGTTTTGTCTGTAATACACATCTTACCACATAAGCATTACGTCTGACCAAAAAGCCAAAAGTGAGCTTATTCTGTTGTACTTTGGAGCCAATTCACTGTAAGTTTATCTCGCTCAGTATAAAGGTTCGTTTAGGTATAAAAGTGAGCCATGGTTCACACACAGTTCTAAAGGTTAAGCATAATTTTAGGTAAACCTTTAGGGTAAATTTTAATGGCAAAATACTTTGAAGGAAACAGCATGTTGCATTTGGACGCTAAGCAGAATGCTGGAATGCACTCCCTTATATTGGCAAATATATGAATACCTGTGCACAAGTACAGCTGCTTTAGAACACCACACTAAAAAGAACACCAGAATATGTACACACATAGCTGCTTTTGTAACTATAGGCTAAAAAGAAAACCTTAACGTGTACAGGTACATCTGCTGTAGAACACCACAGTTAACACAGCATCGGTATGTGTACAGATATAGCTTTTTTATTGTGGTTCACTAAACAGAACACTCTAATGTGTTCAGGTATAGCTGCTTTATAACACCACACTAGACAGAGCACTGGTATGTTTACAGGTATTGAGCCAAACTCTGTCTCAGACTCAGACTCTGCCAAATCTGACAACACTCATAGTGCACATGCATCTCATAGTTGTTTGTGGTTTAAAAGCCTTTGTAATGGCACATATTTGATAGTAAAATAGCTGCTATATCTGTTAACGATAGGCCAGTTCATCAGGTCGATTAATGCTATTTTGAATCTGCTATCTGCACTCACATGGCCAATAGTGAAAAACAGTGGAGAAAATGCAGAGAAACTGTTTCCAAGCATTACAACTAGCTGATTAAAAACAAAAAGTCACTGCTACCATTTTCATTATCCTAACATTGTTCATTTTTTTGCAAGTATATGAACATTCTTTCCTACAAAGGAGATTGTTATCTGGCAATAACTACTGTTGTTAAGAGCAATAAAAGATTGCTTTTTTACTTCTTTAAAAAGAGCAAACAGTGTCTCATTAATTATTATTAGTTTTATCATTTGCAAAAAAAATGTGACATTATATATTATCCCTGCTCTCTATATATCAACATTGGCCATTAAAAAGTACTGTCAGTCGATCACTAATACCTATATCTATTCCAGCAATCTGTTTAGTGTGATGTTCTAAAATCTGATATAACAGCACACTGTTATTCTGTTTAGTGTACACAGTGTAATGAAAACGACATAATGGCATAGCACTTTCTTGGATATCACCATCTCATGGACACTTGATAGCTCTTCCTGAAGTTTCTGCACGTACAAGCTTGAAAGTCTGCACTCAGCTTACATTTTCCAACCATTTTTAGTACCGAAACTGTTTGTGTGAAATGATGAAACAAAAGTAAGTAGGTTGAAATCACATCCATTGAGTGATAGAGGATGAATGTCATTCTGAATCTGCATTTGTGAATTTGAATTGTGATCATAATAATTTGGGTGTAAAATATTCAAATGTACGCACTGGTTGCAGTAAATTTAAAGTGGTCTTTAAGCATTTTCTGTTTCTGTACATTTACATTTACAAACTGTGAGACAGTAAAGCTTGGCTACAGAAAAAAGAAAACACTAAAGCACGAACTCACAGCTAACAAAAAAACAAATAAAGCACTGCTCTGTGGGGGAGGCAGGTTTGAGTTCTGAGCCCTGCAAATCATGGTTGTGAAATGACATGTTAAGGTTAGGGAATAGGGTATGCTTTTGCCACAGGCAGATGAGGGATTTCTTTTTAAACAATATCTGGCTGGTAGTTGAGAGTGTACAGTGAGGTGAGGAGGGAAGTAAAAATACGAGTTTATCAACATTGCACTTCAGTGTGACTCAGGGAAGGAAAAACAGTCTCATAACTGCCCATAGAACAAGAGAGGGAGCTGCAAAAGTGCACCGTGTTACCCTCAGACCAGTTATGTGTGCCAGAGAAACTTTAAAAATTGTAATACTGAATTGACATTTATATCTTTTTGCACGGAGTACATGTGTCTGCATGACAGTATTTCTTATATATCTTCTTATATATTTATATATTATATATATACACTTATATATTCTCAGTTTTTCTAAACTGTAATTACCTGATCTTGAGGTTCATATAATGTTTGCAATGGAAAGTTAGTAAAAGAAGTTTACCCAAAAGACAAATACCTAATTACAATAGAAATAGAGGAAGAGTGAAAATATTTACTACATGAACTTTTCACATCCAAATTATGGCACCAGTAATCCCTACTTGTCAGATTTATTATTAAATCATTATACATTAAAATTCTAATTTCTTTATATAGCGCTTTTTACAATGGAGCGCTGTCTCAAAGCACCTTTGCAATATTAGATTATCTTAAAAAATGTAGTTGTTTAACTAACAACATAATCATACTACTTTCTTAAAAATACACCCGAGTGGATTAAAATCTCAGTGAAAATTGTTTTGCTGTTGATTTTGTACATGTAAACGCTTTCGGATATTATTTCTTTTTTTCTCACCTTGGTCTCTCTCATGCCAGGGTCGGCTGACCGGTGAGCTGGGGGAGGAGTAAAAGTCTGGGCCTGTGGGACTCGTCTCCATGCTGTCCTCTGGAACAGTCTTGGAGCGTTTACTGAACAGTACAGAATAACAAAGACATCAGTAAGACATACTCAGAAGATTAAATAAGCTTTTAAAAAATGAAAGCTGTGAAATAAGAGGTGAATAAGAGATGGAATTTTGGTGTATATAGTGTATATGTGCTTACCCAACAGGTGGGGAGGAGAGTGAGCGGTGCAAGCTCACTGAGTTCAGTTCATGGTAATATGGCTGACTTGGCAGATCAGCCATCGTAAAGTTTACTGCTGCTCCCTGCGTTATAGGAGCTGGATGGAGAGAAGGATATACAGAAAAGAGAAACAAAAAAGGACGTGAATATTTTTTTTTATTTGCAGTTATTACAGTTCTCTGATTTTCAAATGATTTTGTCAAAACTAAATTAACATGAGGATAAACTCTACTCTCAAACATAGCAATAAGTGACATGAGCTGCACATAATATGTATCAGAAAAAAAGCCACAAAAAACAATATCCAGAAACCTGCTGAGTTGTTTAACCACTAATGCTATTACTTTTTTTAATTAAAAAACCAATGCACTGAAATATTAGGTCAACAACTTGGTTTAAACGCTAATACACTGTTCACAAAGATTAGGGAATATCTAATTAGGGGATATTTCATTTGGATACATCTAATTATTGTGAGCAGTATATTATAGCTAATAAATTTTAAAAGTTGGCAGAAGTTAGTTCCTCCTCCAACTGGGTTAAGCCCCAATGCCACTGAATGAGCTGCAGTTTAGAACGAAGGTGATTGTTGTCTTCATGTGTCTTTAAAAAACCATGCATTGGCCCTCACCCTCACATCTCAGCAGCTGTCGTCTAACAGGGAGACTCTGGACCATTTGAGAAGAAAAGGGCTTTTAAAAATGTATGTCTTGTAGATGAGCACAGCAGCTGTCCTTCCTACAAAAGTAACTTTAAATGCCTTAACAAGATGCTTCAGTAATGACTGGCAAAGGTGTATTTAAGGACTGACCTTTTAAAAAGGCATTCCCATAACTCCATCAAGGCTAGCCTGTAAGAAGGGGCAGATCTGCCCCGCCCACCTCATCACCATGGTTCTTTATTGCACTATACTAGTCATATGTGTGAGTTCTGGTTTTGGTGCTGAAAGGTAGGATGACAAAAGCCACATACTTCTGCAGCATTTCAGGGAGATTATCACTTCAAAGAGAACACAGAGGCCACGCTGACAGGGGGCAGTCACACTGAGCAGCATGCTGGTTGTGTTGATGAGCATGTGTGTGACACGAAGCACAGGGTATTCTGTTACATGTAGGATGTGTAACCTATTGGCTAGGGTGCCAGTAGGTGCATCATGCTCTACCTCTGGTTATGTTTGTGTGTTTTTGTCTGTGTGTGTCTGTGTGTAGAGGGCGTCTTCACAACCCTTGGGCAATGCACTAAAATTCTGCCTGAGGGAGGCATTGTCCTCAGTCACCACAGAGAGAGAGAGAGAGATTCCTGTTGAAGCATCTGTCATCGTCTTTTATGATGGCAGGCATACACTCTTGTGCAGTCATTCAAACACACACACACACACACACACACACACACACACACACACACGCACACGCACACGCACACGCACACACATATATACACACGCACACACACACAGGCACACACGCGCACACACGCGCACACACGCACACACACGCACACACAGAGACACACAGACACACACAGACATACACGCACACACAGAGACACAGAGACA
>JAYJMA010120663.1:0-17204 GCA_036873895.1 Parotocinclus cabessadecuia
GTGTGTGTGTGTGTGTGTGTGTGTGTGTGTGTGTGTGTGTGTGTGTGTGTGTGTGTGTGTGTGTGTGTGTGAGCCCCCACCGTGCTTCCCCCTGCCAGCTGGATGCTAAGTTTTCACACTGGACGACCTCACCGGGGCTTCTGTTGCAAATTCTCCTCACAAACAATAGATTCTACAATATGACTTTTTTCTGCAAACACACACACACACACACCAGCTTCCCCCACACTGTGGACACACACACACACACACACACACACACGTTCCCCATCGATCTCTCTCCTTTTTTCCATAAACCCAATTTTACAGACTATCTGCCCATCTCCAGCCGCTCCTTATTTCATTCCGCCTGCAGAGCAAGACTTCTCAATAAGCAGAATTACGCTCAAGGTTGCCAGCGTTACCAAAATTGGGCACAATGTTTTTTTTTTTATTTGACAAGCTCTTTGTCAAAGTTCTCGAAACAAAAAAAAAACCCAAAAGACAATTTCCGTGCGCTTCACGCGTCTGCTAAACCCATGGGAGAGCGCATGCTCCAGGTTGCCAGTTATATCAACAATCACCTAAAGCTTCATCCCGACAGCAAGTAAATTTATTCCAAGAGGTGTCCGGAAACAAATTAAACGTTACCCGTGCTTTATACATTCACCAACTGTTACGGAGACTTTAATTGAGGTTGCCAGTGAGATTGAACTTCAGTCCGAAGAAAACCCAAGCTTTGGCAAACCAAATGTTTTGACTTTTCTCCCTTATGAACCCGTACGAAAGAGCCTGAGCTCGGTTGCCGGTGTAAACAAATTCAGCCTTAGCACAAACCGAGCTTTAACCGCCGTGCACATATTCCAGGAAAGCTCTGTGTCAAAGCTCCCGGAAATCAAACTACAGTTTATATTCACCTTTAACTCCAATAGCCATTCAAACCTGTATACAACCCCATGCATTCGGTTGCCAGCAATATCAAAATCCAGGTAAAGACAAACGATTAGCCCGATTGCACACTATCCCTTCACCATATAAAAGCCTATGCTCCAGGTTGCCAGTGTAATCAAAACTCAGCTAAAGACAAACCAAGCTTTTTTAACCAGCTTTTTTTTCGGAAAGCTCTCGGGAATAAAAATAAACCCTACAAAAAAACCTTTAAACGTTCACCCGGGCCTTGTTGGAGGTTGCTACGTTAATGATTCATCTCAGGGGCAAGCCGAGCTTTGCCAAACCCAAATTTGATTCATTGATTTATTTAAACCTTCACTAACCTATAAAGAAAACCCACGCTTTGGGTTGCCAGTGATTTGCAACTCAGCCAGGGACAAACCAAGCACTGACCTCGGTGCACATCTTAAATAGGGCTCTGCGTCGACGCCCTGCGAAATAAAAATCAGCCTTATGTAAGCTTTGCAATCCATTGAAACTTGTACGGAATCCTACCACACAGGTTGCCAGTGAAATGAAATTGAAGTGAAATGCTCTAATAAATAACACGGGCATTCTGCAATGGCTTATGCAGTGTCCATCACTTGTGAATAAAGCTCTCAGAAAACCTCCCACGCTAATAAGAAATCATATACATCGGGTTGCCAGTGACGTGAATATCGACCCAGAGGGACACGACAAGCAACAAACTCCCTGCCACTTAAAATAAACATGGCTTTTGTATGGTTTTTGAAATAAAAATGTTTTTTTGCCAGATGATGCGCCACGCTTTGGGTTGCCAGTGATTTCGATATGAAGCCTATAATAGAAACTGAAGCTCTCTGTGCAGGATAGATACCTTTATGAGATCAGAAATCCTCTATAATCGCGCAGCCTAGGCGGTAACAGAGCTGCTTTTCTGGTTCAGCAAACCCAACTATTGTTACCATTGTTACGAAGTAGAGGCTTGGACTTCCTATATTTACCAGAACCACAGAGCGATGATAAATTGCTAAGCATGCATACAGTTTTGAACGCATAAGTATAATTAGTACACCTGGCATGTCCTTCAGAACAAGTGCAGCCAAGCAACAGTGAAGAACCTAAATGATCTGTCAAGACCATCATATCCAGACCTAGAGCTGCTGTGCGGCTTAAAATACAGCCAGCTGCCACTGTTGGGCCCTTGAGCTCGGCTCTTATCCCTCGGTTGCTTAGGCCGTAGCTATTAAGATCATAGCGGGTGGATGCCGAACGCATGAGGGAGGCACCGGGATATTGAGCGCGTCAGCAAAACCTGCATTGGCGCTGTCAGAAACATGAACAGAGGTGCACGCTCGCTACCGCAAACCTTTCATTAAGGCAGGAAAAAAAACAGCATTTATCGACGCCTCGGGTTGCCTGTGATATCAAATACGAGTGGAAAGCAACAGAAAACAACATCGCGATAATACATTATTTATAACAGAGGTTAAAGCTGCCTGGCTTGAAGCTCCTGTGCTTTAAAACCAAGTGAAAACCGAATTTTATTGCTTTAGCAGGCTTTCAGCAGGATGCCAAGTCCTTCGCTAAAGCTCTCGCTCGGCGTAAGAGAAGATAAAGCATACTTTATAGAGTGTGTCTTATTATGTATAAGATTTTATTTCCATTTTTAATGCTTTAGGATCATAGCGCTATCAAATATCAACCACAAGAGAGACCGGGCTTAATAAAGCCCCTCGCTGAAGCACTTGGAGACAAAAATATGCTTCGAATTAAGTCTCCCCCCCATAGCAGAAATCCATATGGAACCCACAGACGTCATGATGTCTTGTTATTCTATGCAAACGAATGTGCTGCGCAGAGTCGAGATTTGGGAACCAAATTGCACTATCTGGCATCCCCCAACACCACAACCATATTCCAATGCGAATAATGATTGATTTTTTAACACTCTGGGTTGCCAAATATAGTCTAAACACTGGAGCAAACCTTATAGAAAGGTTTCAAAAAGGATTTTATTCTATACAAACGATGGCGGTGTATTTTTCTACGCTGTGTCAAATTCCAATATTTGGCATCCCACAGCACCTACACCTTATTCTAACGTGAATCATGATCGATTTTTAACACTCTGGGTTGCCAAATATAGTCCAAACACTGGGGGAAACCTCAGAGAAAGGCTTCAAAACATTTTATTCTACAAACATGTTATTCTATTTACGCAAACTACAGCGTTGTATTTTTCTACACTGTGTCAAATTGCAATATCTGGCATCCCCCAACACCAAAACCCTATTGTAATGTAAGTAATAATGGCACCCCCAACACCAAATACTTATTCTCGTGCGAGTAATGATCAAAATTAACAACCTGGGTTGCCAAATAAATTCGGAACTCCGACAGAAACCTTATAGGAAGGCTCGAAACCAAACATTATTTTATTCTATAAAAACGATGGCGTTGTACTTTTCTATGCCGTGTAGCATATACATCTGGGAAAGCAAACGAGCCAAATCCCATTATTTGGCACCCCCCAATACCAAACCCAATAAAATAAATGATCCCGTAAGTATTTTGGGTTGCCAGTGGCGTCAAATATCAGCTGTAAATGATGAACCAAGCTTTAATCAGAACGCTCAATTGCTTAATAAATCTCTATGCTACAGCAGAAAACAGAAAAGTGCTTCAGGTCACGTCTAAACAACAACAGATGCCCGTACAAAGCCTGTATGACATCATAACACTTAGCACTTTTACTCGTCCCTGCGCTGTCAGGATTAGACGTCCGAAAGCTTTAATTAAGAAAAATAAAGCTGGACTTTAGAGCTTTGCCATCTTGCTGCCGAGGCAGGTAATGATCCACTTCAGCACCCTGGGTTGCCAAATACCTTCTAAACACCGACAGATGCCTTATAGTATGACGTCATAACACCCTGTTACTTTATGCAAATGATTTTCCTACACCTTCCCAGTTCCAGATTCTACACAAGGTGCGTAAAATAAGAAACATGTCGCATGTCGTGTCCAAACTGTGACTGAGAACCAAACCAGGGTAGCAGTAGACTCCTGCTTTAAAAAAAAATCTCAACTAAAGCATCTTAAAACACTAAAACCATACTTCTAGGGTAATTAGAGAAATCGGATATCATAAAGAAACACTTGAGACCGAAAGGTTAACTGTTCAAGTGTCGCTGAACCCTTCTGTTAAGATTTTAAAAAGCATCTAACAAGCAAAACTTTATTTCAATGAAACAAACGGGTCGGTTTTAATGCACGGGTTGCCAGTGACATCGAATGCGCGTTAGATTTCTAACCAGGTCTTGGTGATGAAGCTGGAATCTTTTCCCTTTGGCGCTCGGTGTAAAACTGAGCTCCAGTAAGGGGTCTTGGTGAGAGAATTTGAAAGCTCACCTTTGATCACCGAACGACGGTGCTGTTTAACGAACGAGCCGTGATTCCCGGGATCAGTCAGATCTGATACACGGTGCTTATCCTGGATCAGAGCGGCTTCCGTTCCGTTCAGCTCACCGTGACCAGATCGTCATTTGAACAAAAGACAAACCAGAAACAAGCCTCTCCGTGTCACGTCCAGCAGCCCACATCGCTCTAACGGCATCCGCGCGCGCACACACACTGGTTGTTTTTCGGTGCGTCTTGGGTGCGCGCGAAGCCCGCAGTGCGCTCTCAACTTTTCACCACGCGCAATTTCAAAGAAACAAAGAAAGAACCGTGGCTAAACGTACCACAGCCTCGTCTGTGTGTGTGTGTGTGTGTGTGTGTGTGTGTGTGTGTGTGTGTTGGAAGCTGAAACTCACCGCTCACCGCTGCTCCGTTAGCGAACCCTCCACACACACACGCACCAACACACACTCCAGGGTCCAAAAGCAGGAGTTTTCGCTCGGATCAGATCCGTACCGTGCGCGTCCCCGTGATTGTAGATCAGATCACGCTCTTACTTTCCCATCCTCGCGCATTAGGTTGCAAACTGCGATTCTCTGGAACGATCTGAGACGAAAAACGGGGTAGCTGGGCGCGCGGGATCCGTTCACACAGCCGTTAACTCTCATCTGCTTTTCTCCCTCTCTCTCTCTCCCTCTCTCTCTCTCTCTCTCTGTCTCGCTCGCTTCGAGGGAGGGGAAACACACGCGCGCGCACACACACACACACACACACACACACACACACACACACACACACACACACACACGCGCGAGCGAGCGCCCGCCCCGCGGCACCTCCTCTCTTTCCGTCGAAGCACCGAGCAGAAACAAAGGAGCTACAGACGCAACGCGCCGCAAAATGCGCGAGCTCCGGTTAACCGGGAGCCAGTGAAAGGCAACGCGGAGTGCTTTCTAAAAAAAGGTGCCCCCTCAGAACTCCCCACGTCGCCTATAGCCCCTTAGCAGCCCCTGAAATAAAATAGGCCCAACGACTTCATCCAGCACTGCAGTAAACACACCAGTACACGAGCCGGATGTATTCCAGTACTGGTTTATACTGGGGACCAGTAAGCCACCACACAGGGTACACGTGCACGTCCGGCCGAAAGTCTGCAGACGTTACCGCCAAGAACGTGGTTCAGTTTGGAGTTACACTCTTCAAATAAGCTTTCCAAATAATCAGATTGCGGCCCTGGCTGGCAGTCGGTATCCCAATTCATCTCAGATCAGTTCTCGAACAAAGAGGCTTAAGCTACATACCCAGCGGGCACGGCACCGCCCTATATAGGAGCCTTGTGACCCGGGTTCAGGCAGGTCGGGCATCAAATACAACCAGGACTGGCTGATCATCCGAGCCGACGGAGGGAGCGCGATCTGAGTAACGGCAAAAAGATAAACAAAAAACAATTCTGGGGTTGTAAATAAATAAGGCCGTAAGAGTGAACAGGCGAATTAGGATTACACGATGTCAGACGAGGGCGTCGACGCCCCTCACCCTCGGATAATCCCTGCAAATATCTTTATTAGCAAAGGCAACCGGATTACTGCAGGCTGTACACTGAACCGTTAAGGAGGAGGGCGCTCATGATGCTATTCCAGACGAGCGTGAAATATGTGTGATTAAAGAAAGCCGGCGTTTGGTAATGGAGAGATTATTGTACATGATCGTTAAGAGCTTTTCTCCGAAACACACACAGAGATAAAACTCCATTATGGGGTGAAGGATTAACCTATTAATCGACTGACCGAGATCGAAGCGCGGAGGATAAAATGCCAGATGGGGCCGAGGCGTAAAAGCTCGGCTTTGTATCGAGTACGTTAAAGTAGACTGAACGGAATTGAGCGTAAATATAGCGTGTTTATTGTGGGATGAATCCAAATGCCAACTGTTCTAGCAGTATTGGAAAAAGAGGCGTGGCCTGCGTCTCAGTACCCATAAACGAGGCCTGGGTACCTGTCTGTCCTGAGAAATGAGGCGTGGTCAAGTGCCTGAGCCAAGAAATGAGGCGTGGTCAAGTGGCTTATCTGCCCGTCAGTACCAGTAAAGGAAGTGTGCCCCTTATGGCTTTGCGCAACAAAATGGGCGTGGCTTATGCCATAATTCTATAGGACCGTCGAGAAAGGAGGTGTGGCCTGAATGTTGGTCAGTCCCAGTCCCAGTCCCAGTAAGCGTGGTCTCTCTGGCTTAAATCCAGTGCAAGAGATGTACCCTTACAGTGTTAGTGAAGAGGGTGTGGCCTTTGTGACTAAGACCCAATGAAGGGGCGTGGCCTGTGAGCTTTTTAAGTCGTAAGAAAGGAGGCGGGGCCTATATCGGTAAGCGAGAGACAAGGCCTGACCGGTTGCAGTTACGAAGGCGTGTCCTGTGCTGGACAGGGTGTGGCCCTTTTGATGGTCAATGCCAGACTTCGGTCAGGTCCTGTTTAATATTAGGCTAATAGAAATGCATCGGTCGCGCGTCGCGTTGTTATGGGAGCCGAGACGAGCCTGGCGCTCCTCCAACCTCCACACTTAACCTGCTCTTGATGGAGGTCACGACTCGGGTTATTTTTCAGCAAACCCCGGCCTGCTAATCAGAAGATTCTTCATTAAACCTGAGTGGCTTGTGCACTTCGATTGAAGCATAAGAGCCCTCCGTTCGGGGTCCTGACCATTAAGTCTGAAGGAGAATTTACTCTGCAGTGCAACATGAATAAATAATAGAAGAGGGCTTGCTAGGGAAAAAAAAAAATAAATAAAAATCCCACGAGACCACCCGGACTTTGCTGCAGAAACAATAAAACACAATAACAAGCCCCATCAGCTAAACGACAAACACCGTAGATCACCAAAACCCTCGCGTTCCACCGGCCGAACAATCGCGGGGCCATATGGAGGATTTCATTAGGGGGTAAATCGACAAGATAAGGAGTGCACCATTTGCATTTCTACCCCATAAGAAGCGGCGCTGGATTAGGCGCCTGGGTGTTTTCTCTAATCACTCGCCTTATATAGACGCCCCGAGCCATTACCAAGCGTTGCTGCTATGACAACGCCATTCCTGTGATCGCCCGTCCGTTTGTTCGTCACCAAGATAAGTCAGGCCAAATCATGACCAAACGAAACCCAGCAGCATGAGGTGACAGTGCGTAATACATACTAAACACGGGCTCTTTGGCCGGACCCACCGAGGGAGCCTCATTGATCTCAGCAGGATTTTTTTATGCCCACGATGGTGCAGATCTGCGCGCCCGTACATGAAGGGATTACGGCGCTTTCGCTCTTAAATCGAACCACCAAAAAAAAAAAAAAAGATCTGGGCGAAAAAAGGATGGAAAGCCATAGAGCCAAGAAGACCGGCTCCTAATAAGACGGAGCTCAAAGCCCACATGCGATTCAGAATCGGCCCCTGATCTCGCAGCCTGATAAGCTGATCTCGTTTACCTGGAGTTCCCAGTGCCTGTCAGGCTAACGTTGTTAAAGGAGGGCGCAGAGGCGGCCTCACAGAGGCTCTCCTACCCAAATGCCTTTGATCTCATTGTTTGCAAATTCACATTGTTGGGAACAAACCAACTTAAGCTTTATCATAGGTCTTTGAAGGCTTTCAGTCAACCAGGCCTGGCCGGATGACTCATAGTGCAAAGTCAGGATCAAGAGCGCATCGAGAACGTGAGATCGTGACCCAGTGTCCGTCTTTAACTCGGGCTCATCTGTGAAAAGTCTCGGACTTGGCCCTAGGGGTCTTGAGCTACACAGCTCGCTTCGGCCTAAAATCTCTAAGGCATGGGACCAAACGTAAATAATGACCCCGAGGACGAACAGCGGCTGTGTTCTAAAAAGGGTCGGGCGTGAAACCCCGTCCGTCCGGTCATATCGCAGCTCAAACCGTCCATGCATGAGCAAGGCTTGTTCATGTCTCGCGGCATTCTGCTCGGAACGAGTCGGAACGTGCGTACGATGCTTTCCTCCCCGAGGTTGCACCGGTCGTGTGGAACAGGGACGGCGCCGAATGTAGCGCAGCGGCGGGACGAATCGGGAAAGTAGGCCAGCGTGTGGAGGCAGGGTACAGACTCATTACGGCGGGGGCTGGAGGGTTCATCCCCGGGGACAGAGCTACAGGTGTGATGGCAGTGTTTGCTCCAGATTCGCAGGAACGCGGCGAAAAAAAAGAAAAAAAAACAGAATTAAATAACGACCAAGGGCTACGTTATACGGGCTGCTGCGAACAAACCGAACGCTAAACGCTCGTGCTGCGGCCGCGTGGGACATACGCGACGCCAGTCTGGCCTAAAAGTGAAGGTACCAGAAGCGCCCAGGAATGAATGGCACGAACAATATCGTGAATGAAAAGCAAGGTATGATATCACAGAAATAAATATCGCCGATGTATAAAAATAACCGATGTATCGACACGGCCCTGATCGGAGGGCGATACCGGCGTTAAGCCACACTCCAGCTAAAATTCAGGGCTTCTTTCTTCTATGGTGTGTCATCCAGAACGACATCATGGCTGTGATGGTCTACGGTACTCGCATGATCACATCTCGACTCTACCTTGAAGCGAAAAAGGAGTGAGAGCTATTTTGGACACACCTTTGTTGCTATTGTTGTCATTATTAGTACAGATGACGTTGCGCGAACACATAAGTAAGAGCGAGGGTGCGTTTCAAGACAACAGCTAGCGCACCAGAATCAGGAGGTGTGTGTCCGTTGAAAAAAATATGTCTCGTCTTTTACCGTCATTTACAAATCAGCAAGCCTCTCAGAGCGTGACGCGTTGGCACCTCGGCAGCGTATAAAACGGCTTCGGGCCGTTCGGCGATGTTTGAAATGAAACCCACTTCGTAGCCTGTCAGCCGCGAGAAAAGGCAGGAAGCGGCTACACGTTTCAGGTGGAAACCTGATGAAAAATGATCATCGCAGCTGGGCGGTACGGCTTCTTTAGGGACGGCGTCGCTGCGAATAAGCGCTGGCATAAATCCGCCGCCCTTTCACAGACTCCTTGTTGTATTCGCTCTGCTCATCCGGATTATTTTGTTTCCTCAGGAGGTTCTGACCCCGCCGGCGCGCCTGTCGCCTCCCTGTCCACCTGAGCTGGGGCTTAACAAACTTTCAGCTGTCGAGGCAGCTCTCGGAGTCGTGGCTCGGGGAAAACGGAGCCCGTGACAGGTCGGGAAGTGACTCGCGCCGGCGCGGCGAAGCAATTTCTCACAATTAGAGGGAAAACATCAACAACGGGGGAGCGAGGCGGACTGAAACGGGTAATTATCTAAAACAAAGCTCGGTGGACGCCAGGCGATGCTGAAGCGCCGGGGTTACGGGGCGTCAGGGCTACGTCAAGGTCGCGCTTGTTTCTCTACAACACTGAATCGTCTCAAGATCAGCCCACACTGAGCAAGCCGGGGGGCGAGGCTAGGGGTAGGGTTCCACTCCAGACCATATAACGACTCTGAGAACGCAACGAACCTAAAGAAAAAAAACACCAAACCTCTTCGGATTTCTCGCTTCATTTCTTCACCCTGCTCCGCCCAGACCCCGAAGCAAAGCGAACTGACCTCCTGAGTGAGATCTTAGCTCCGGACTTTTCCTGAGAATGGGAAAAAAAAGGCTACGACTTCAACACGCTAAGCGTCAATTCAGCCAAGAGCGTCACCGTGACTACCGATCAGCTGGGATTTACAGTAGCTTTAGAAGATGCTCGCTGGCATCATGGAGAGTGCAGCGAGTCTATCCGGTAATCCTCCGTAAGTCAACACGACGAGCTCGGCTGATTAACCGGGGCGTATTTCACGAGGCGGCGACGCTGCTAAGGTCCGGTCCCGAGAGCTTTTTGAAGAGCTTTTTTGAAGAGCTTTTTGAAGAGCTTTAAAGCGATGCTACAGATCTGGACCGTGAGCTTAAAAAAGCTCGGCTAAAATGAGTGAAACGGTTGGTCCAAGATATCATGCATGCCCACGACCAACAGAAACTCAAAGGCGGAAATCCTTTGCCGACGTGGACAAAGAGAGGGACCTCAGATGATGATTCTGGGACTGTAGTGGTGTAACGGTTAAGACACGACGGAGCAGAAGGTCCATCTCTGCCAAAGCTGCCACTCTCGGGTTCTTGAACCACAATTGCTGTCAGCTGCGCCAGCTATTCGAACGATTCCAGACAGCTGCGCGCAACTGCTGGGCTCGGCGGCCGTCTCCGGCTGCTGGACGTGTGATGAGGTCATTGAACGAGATTTTGAACTGAACTAGAACTGAAGCAGGGCCTCTCTGACGCCTTTTAGACTTGCACTTTAAAAACGAAATAAAACGAAAAGGGGGGGGACAGGACAGGGGGGTAGTCACAAGGTTGTATCCTGCCTTTCAAGACTACAGTTCTGTTTCCTGCCAGCAGGTGTGGCACGGGATGACAGTTTTCTGTCATTCAGACGTGAATAAGACTGAATTGGTTTGGATTCTCGCCGGGGTTTGCTGAAATAAAGGAGCTACATTTTTTATTGGGCCTCTCTAACGTCGGTAATAGCCGAACTGCCCAGTGAGTTTTCAGGGAAGTTTCCGCCGTCGCCACGTCGACGTTAACGCTGTAAAAAGCGCCGTTTAGACGGGACGGGAAAATGGCCCGACCACTGATCCTCATTCCGTTTCGACCAAAGATTGCCCCGGATTTAAGGACGTCCCCAGGAAGCGGTTAGCACCTGGACAAGGGCTGTAGCATGTCCCCTTTAAGCCAGCGCTCCGTCTACATATCTTACCCGTTTGCGTCAGCTGCTAATCACTTCTCGTTAGCCTCATTAGCGTGCTAATTCCCGAGGCGCCGGGCTGCAGGAGGCAGGACGTCCCCGGTGTTACCCGGGTTCTCGGTTTTCGCTCGCCCTAGCTCGTAACTGCTGTTCACGTCGGCGAGTCATGTCAAAAATTCATTGCCTGAGTTGCTTTACGCTTTAATGGAGTCTCTCAGAAGCAGATTTGTTTACACAGAAGCCTGTTTACGGCCGGATTAGCTCTCCGACAGCAATCCGTTTGCACAAATCACGACGGGTCACTTCACGTTCTGTTCTAGCCTTTAAAAAAAAAAAAAACAAAAAAAACAAAAAAAGACCAACAACAACAAAAAAACCCCAGAACACACGGCCTTGATGCGAATGCTGAAGCGATGGCAACAAGCAGCCCAGGGTTGTTTGTGTTACATTAGTAAATATGAAATTAATTTATTTATAAGCGTTTTCTCCCTGTCGCTCAAAGGTTGGACTGTTACTGGGCAAATTTATTATGAAGGAACTCGGTTTCACCCGCGTCTGGAACAGAGAGGGGCGCGTGGGCTCTGGAAATGTCAAAATGAGGCGAGGCTTTTTAACTGTTTAAGAGAAGGGGGGGGGGGAAATTGGCCCGAGTCCGAACTGGAATGTTTTCTAAACGAACAGGAATCGAAATGACAAATTTACGCCTTTACGCTGGAAATATTAAAAGTAGGATGAATTTGGTATGTAACAGCATTCAGTTCCCCCTCCTGCAGTAGCTCCACGCCACCCCTAGGGGGCACGCCCGCCTCCCACTTTAAGAACAACCCATTTAACTGATAGATGCAGGCATGACCCGGTAAAGTCAAGACCCCGCTAGACTAGAGCATTCCCATACCCTGGTTTTAATTGCTTTTCTGGTTGCCAGGTCCTCTTTTTTTACATTTGCATTCATGTCATTTAGCAGATGCCCTTATCCGGAGCGACGTACAGTTTGTAATTAATACATTCCACGTTACAATCCAGGCGATTGTGCATTAAGGGCCTTGCACAGGGACCCAACCGTGGCAGAGATGGGACTTGAACCCTGGATCTTCTGCTCCATGGTCCAGGACCTTAACGGCTAGGCCACCACAATCCATTAATCTAAGAAAGCTTCTTTTGGGCTTGTTTCCATAGAACTGGCTGCTTGTTTCTCTTGCAGGATCTGGCAACCCCGGAATAAACTCCATTACTGGCAAAACAGGACTGTAGTTTAGGCTCAGAGACAAGAAGAGTGTTATTAATCAGTTATGTATTGTTAGTTAATTAGTTATAAACTCCTTCCGAAGCGCTTATTTACTAAATCGGCACAACCCGTCCCTCGGCCACGAGTGCACAGGCGCTTTTACTTTAACCAACGGCGAGATGCGATGAAAAAAAGGCTGGAACGGGTTTGCACGCCAGCGCTTCGTGTTTTCATCGCAGTGCCACGTTGGAGCGTCGTTTGTGTTCGGCGTCGTCATTAATCGAGCATCAAAACTGATCCTCAGTACGAGTCTGTAATTAGACCCGTTATCTAACGGACGTCAGTCAGAGCCAGTCGTCACGCCGTTCGAAATCAACGTGCCCCCGTCACGTGGCGCTAGGGAACGATCGTGTACCAGGCGACGGTTTGACGTGATTAAGAAACGGAAGATGGATCCGGCAGCCGCTGGCAGAACGCGCCGGGAACTCATTTGAATTGGTGAAAGGCATTAAAACGCCTCGGGGACGGCGTGCCCGTGCTTTCGGGCCCGGGCGAAATTACAGGGTTGCTTTTTCCGATGCAGTTTCATCAGAGCCGCACATTCATTACGAAGTAAGAGGGCGCTTTAACTTCGGAGCGAGCTTTAAGGATGGGAAGCGCTGATTTGAATGAAGATGTAAACAGACATCTGGAGCGTCTGGGGTAGCTGGAGCAAAGCCAGCTGGGAAAACGTCGCAGGCTCGCAGCTCAAAAGGAGAGGGGGAGGCAGGTGGAGGGTGGGGCTGAGACTTTTGGAATCCGTGTGCTTAATTAGGCTTTGATCAAAGCTGCCCAATTTCGTGTAACGAAGCTTGATTTGAATTGGATCTTTGACGGAGGCAGAGGATGTGCCCCGGGGACTGTCGATCAGGGCTAAACGCGTGGATCGTTCCTTAAAACAATCCGCCCCGGACTCCGTTTTGAAAGCTTGGAGGAGGAATTCCAGCCAGACGTGGGGAGAACCTTTACCAACAAACTTTACCGAGACCGTTCGGGATCAGGCTCGGACTGGATGGGTCGTGCCTCAGAAGTTTTGAGACGCCCCCGATCGGTGAAACGGGTTGCAAAGTTTCATCCATTAAATGTTGGATGGTTTGGGAACTGATTGTTCAGCCGAGCGCTACAGGCACAGCAGGCTAACATGAATAATCATACGCACTTCGCTAGCAGATCGGAAAGGGAAGTTGGACTGAGCTTGGTATTCAGGTTTTACCAGAGGGAACGAAATCGCGAACCGGTCAAAAAGCCTTTGATGCCGTTCCGGTTGGTTATGACGCGTGTTCCTAGAAAAGAGGTTCAAAAAACGCCGCGGAGGATTCGGCGCGGGTTCGTTCAATAAAAGATGCTGTAAAACGTCTCGCGTCTTCCCCTTCCCGCGCTCGACATCACAGGGCTTTAGGAAACGATTCACACTCTTCGAAACCAGGCGTCTGCTTGTCGGCTAACAAAGACGAACCCTGTCACGAAAACGCAATAAAACGGCACCGAACGGTTCCAGGAGAGACCCGAGGATCTCATCCCGCCCTCGAGACAACCACAAGAAACGTTTTGGCAGGGACGACTTTACAGGAGGATGCATCTCAGGGTCCAGTTTCAAGTCCCAGAGATGCCTTCAGGCCGGGTCAGGTGTCACTTGATGGCACGACACGACTGGTATGTGAATGATGGGAATCTGGTCAGGGGCTCGGTCCTCAGAGCCCTACCTACCCTGGACTGGCATCCCGTCCAGGCATCCCGTCCTGGGCTTCCCGTCCTGGGAATTCCTTCCTGATCCTCCTTACCCCTTTGAAAAGTGGGGTTATTACGTTGACTTTGTATCACGCTGAGAGCTCGGAAACTTGCTGAAGATTGAACATGCATTAGAACTTTTGGTTTTTGGCCCAGCATGAGCATCAGTGTATGTGTGTGTGTATGTGTGTGTGTGTGTGGGTGTGGGTGTGGGGTGGCACCCTGTCTAAGGTTGGTTCTCATGCACAGACTGTTTCGGTCCCATCGTTTCCTTTGTCCTATCCTCTCAGTTACGGTTTACTGCGTTATCAGAAATAGGCCACGGTGCCTCTCGGGTGCGATGAAAATTTAATGCACTGGGACTTTTACTTCGCAGAGGCTTTTACAGTCAATATACCCCTGGGGGTGGGGGGTGGGGGGAGGGGGTTAAGGGGAAAAATCAATTGAAGAATAAGACAGCGGCGACTGAAATACCTTAGTTCGTATGGATATGCAATAAAAAGTCCACAACTGGTTTACCAAACCCGTGACACTCCATTAAGACGTCCTAACTTAACGTTCAGGGTCCCCCTCGCCCGTGTGGCACCAAGAAAATGGACGGTGCCCACAACGCCCTCGAGCCTGTTAGAGCAGTTTTCGTTGCGCTGGCACGTGTGCTATGCTGTTAGGGCGTTAGAATGTGCGGTCTCTCCCTCACAGCGGCGTTCGAAAGAGCAAATGAGTCAGCCGTGAGAAACGGAGCCCAGACTCGAGCACTTCAACCCAGATCCCACGAGGAACGTCAGGCATGCTGGAACCCTACCAGCGCTCCCAGATCCCAGCGGGGAGTCCGAGTGACGCTCGAAAAACGTAGAGGACGCCATTAAACGAGGGCTCCGAACAAACCGGGCCCAGAGGAGAACGAGGAGACCCTTGCAAGTGATTAGGAATGTTTGTTTTGGCTTTTTGGGTTGCCAGATGGGCATGGGCTGGTCACATGAGGAGGTCAAGGAGCCAAGGCTGGTTGAAGAATTTGCTAAGCCAGGCTCAAGGCGAGTCCAAATATATAGCGGGAATCCGACACGTGGCAGATTGGTTTAGGATTCCTTTGGCACTCCCGGGATGGCCGGGAGGTTCTTCTGCACTGGACCCTGGATTTCTGCTACACTGAAGTGACTCGCGACTCGGGATCGGAACGTCCAAACAGATTTTGTTTCACGCAGGGGTCTCACGTTTTTGAAAGACGCACCTTCTGCGAGGTTTGGCCGCCCCCTGAGGAACCAACATGGTACAGCCCACTCTATTTAGCTCCTTAAGGTTTAAGATGAATGGTTTGCGTCGATCTAGAAACGAAAAACCGACCCAAAAAAGTGGCCTATTGGTTAAGCTGCTGGAGTATGGACCAGAAGGTCTAGAAGGTCCAGGGTTCAAATCCCAGCTCTGCCACGGTGGGGTCCCTGAGCAAGGCCCTTAAGTCACAATCGCTTGGATTGTAAGTCGCTCTGGATAAGAGCGTCTGCTACCTAGCATAAACAGATGCATAGACGTAAATCATTTTCGACCTACTTCGAATATTCATCATTTCCGTGTTACACGTGCTCTGGTTTGCGCTTATTACCGGGCTTGCCGTTGCGTTCAGGTGCGAGTTCTCTTTTGAAGGCGTCGTCTGTTTACATTGAAAGTGTGCAGATTAGACCTCGCGCTTGAGATAAAAAGCCTTCGGCATCTTCGGGTTTATTCTGCGCTTGAGTGCAGCTCAGTTCATTTCGACAAAGCAAGAAACAACTTTCTATGGGACGCTAAAGTACATTTTAACAAGTGAAGTCTCGCTCCTTCTGACGCCGAGCAGGACGGCCAAGAGAAAAGGAAATGCTCTCGGTCACAAAACCAAGAAAAGCGACGCTTGATGGAACTTTAGATGAGATCTACTGTAGAGCCTTGGGTTTCTCTACGCCCAAAATCATAACAGACAGAGAGCAGATCCTGACGCTGAAGCAGACCCGCCGATAACGCTACCCTGAGGACTCCTGACGGGGCGCAGTCGCTGCAGGACCGCTGGAAGTTTGTTTACAGGAGCGCACTGGGCTCTCCGTGGCGTAAATCCTCCAAATTTGGAAACGCGGCCTCATTATTCATCTCAGCATCGCTCCAGATCGATGGGCTCCACAGGTGGATGGATCTCGGCGGGTTCCTCGCTAATCCCGAGCTGCTGACAGAAATATAATTGTAATTGCAGTCGGTTGCTGTGGCCAAAAACGAAGAAAAAAAAGCCAAACGGTACCCATTAAACCCCGCGGCTTAAAGAGGCTTGATTAGGGAGCGCAGGGGCTCGTTAGGGCGCAAACGTGGCAAACATGAAATTTACCCAATTATCTGCTTAGCACAAACATTCCCGTAGCAAGGCCCAAGAAAGTTGGCTCTGCATCGAGGCGGAAGTTTGGGCACCTGTGGTTACCAGTTCATTTAATCAGGGGCGGAATTTTAAGCAAAGGGAAATTAATCAAAGCGGCATCTGTACGATTAAACAGACCTAAGCATGTCCTCAGACTTCTCCTCGTCCTCCTGCCGACTTTACGAGCTACCCGTAGCCTTCTGTAAAATGCCGTGACCTTCCCCCCCGCACCTCCCAAACCACACTCGGGGCCCGAGGGCGAACCGGACCGACCTCCGTCTGCTCCTACACTTCAGAAGTACAGGACGTTCCCTCGGGTTCGCCCAAGCCCCAGAGCTGATCGGGAATTCAGGACAGAGCGGCGTTTGATCGGCGCCGCTCCTCGTCTGATGTGGATTTAGTTGTTCTGGCTGAAAGGGCAGAGCGGCAAAATCGTAGAAGCGAGAGGGAGGCAGAGCGTTTTTTCGGGGCTATTTCAAAAGTTTATGGAGAGATTAAGGTTAATCTAAAGGTCAATCGAAGTTTTCACTTCCATCTGAATGATGTTACCGTGTTACTGGACTTTCTGGAAAAAAAACCCAACAACTTTTGATTGCTGTGGGTATCAGGGCTTGGAAATGCCCCGTTTAGGCTTGACGACTGCAGACTGGACCACACAGGGTCAACATGACTGGGAGAACAAGAAAGTGGGAGTGAGAGAGAGAGAGAGAGACAGAGAGAGAGAGAGAGAGAGAGAGACAGAGAGAGAGAGGGAGAGAAACAGAGAGAGAGAGAGAGAGAGAGAGAGAGAGAGAGAGAGAG
>JAYJMA010120698.1:0-17202 GCA_036873895.1 Parotocinclus cabessadecuia
GACGGTCCTTCCCGTGTGGAGTCTGCGTGGGTTTACTCCGGGTACTCCGGTTTTTTCCTACAGTCTAGAGACTAGCGTATTAGGTTAATTGGTGTCTCTAAAGTGGCTCCGAAGGGCACCCCATCTGGGGTTGTTTCCCCCCGACAAATCCGTACTAATATACGTACTGTACATCATCAAGCAACGGGTTTAATGTAGCCACAACCGTTTTTTTGTCTAATGCACGTATCCATGAAGGCACACATGGCCAAAATGGTTAACGCAAAGCATATTTTATTAAAAAAATAAATAAATAAAAAAAATTAAATAAATATTTAAAAAAAAAAAAAAAAAAAGGTTGTAAAAAAAAGTGAGTAACTGATTGAAAGTGAGACGGAAAAGCAAAACACTTAATCTATTGGCGTACTTATAACGGCTGCAACCTGCAAAGTGTAAAACGAGACGATTCAGTTTCTGTTATCCTCTCAGTTAGCTGTCATCGCTAACCATTTTTAGGACCCATGGGGACCTCTGGATCACAGGTTTATCATTTCGGGAGCGGAATAGAATTTTTTTTTTTTTTTTTTAACCGTAGTGAGTTTGAGGAAACCAAAACTGTTAAGCAGTTAAAGCACTTAGAGCACCAGAAGGTCGTGGGTTCAAATCCCGCATGTGCCAAACTGCTGGGTTCACCAGCCAGTTCATCACCAGGTTGCGATCATCTTAAGCATCTAACGCTTAAACTGCCGCGTGACCCACCATTGGCAGCATTCGCGGTGTGCGCGAATGGGGAAACGCGGGCGAAAGGCAGCAAACGCGGAGCCGCGGCGTGTTAATAGCTTTCGATTTAACACCAAAGGCTGGATTTTTGGATTTGCGCCAGGCGCTAACACCGTGACCTCAAACGCCGAACCGGCCGCCTCTCTGTTCGCTCGCTACGCTCCACCTGCGCGTTGCTATTCTGAAATGATAATTACTTCGAGGTGTGGGCTTATTCTCAGACGAGGCTTACTTACACATCGCTCTCCCGGTCGTTTCACGCCTTGTTTCATGCAGGAGCAACACAAACAGGCTTTTCGTTAAGCAGGTCGATCCCAAAGCGGCCAATAAAAAAAAAGAAAGAAAAAAAGAAGCAAAGTCATGCAGGCGGTGTGTAGTAATCAGCTTCGTATCCTAATAAGAAGTATGCAGGCAGAATCAAAGGGTAGCTTTAGAGCAACCGGGCAGATTTTAGGCGTTACCGTGGTGACTTGGTAGCGTGGACACTTTGCACGTAGTGTTTTATTTGTCCGCGTCCGGTTTCCGCGCTAGGTACGGGGTCTACGCAGTCCTCTCCCGCGCTCGTGGCGTGACGTAAGGAGTCACGTGACGGGAGTGATAAGCGCTGGGAGTGGAATGCTGTGGTGACGAAATTAACTGAGATATTAAATACTTTATTTATTCATATATAGTCGAATCCGGTTAACGGGAGCAGCTGCTAATTCCGACCGAATCCTAAAGTACCGAATCAAATCCTATTCTATAGGTGTAATGTTATTCCGCTTATTTGGACCAAAAGTGTACAGTACGTAATATCTCTTCGTTTTTCCCGAGTTTCTCCCCAGCCCTCTACTGCCTCCTACAGGTCTTTGCCTAACATTTCCATTTACTACAAAAAAAAGAAACCACAAGTCGCCACAAGCGGATATCGGATATCAGATCCCACTGTTAATAAGCAACAGTAGTTCTTGTTTGTACGTTCGCTATACGTGTAAATCGTCCAATAAAGCTTTAATAAACATTTAATATGTTACATCTCAATGTTGCGTAGCTGTGTGAAGAAGGAAACACGCGGTAACACCGTTCGATAGCGGACGATTAAATCTATTTTTACGAGTCGGGCTACTTAGGACATTATGCAATTAGATGGCACAGAGCAGCACGGTTTTAAATGACTTCACATCATTTCACTATATATATGTGTGTGTGTGTGTGTGTGTGTGTGTGTGTGTGTACCGTGGAATTATGAATGAAACATGAAGGTCATTGCCACGAAGTAATAGAAACCGCTCTCGCTCCCCCTCCCCCGAGAGGAAAACCTGGCAGACGTTCAGCTTACGGGGACGTAGATGAGGAGAACCATCGTGCAGATGACTGTTTACCAATCAAGGCCAATTTAGTGGGAGATTCTGGGAGCACTGGCTGGTCCCAACAGGAACAAAAAAAAAAAAACAAACACCCCAAAAGGAACCCTAACGAATCCCAAACCGCGACCAGAGACCACCGACCTGACGCAGGTTCCTCCGTTCCGGCACGCTCGGCCCTGGCACGCCTGCGTATCGCAGTTGCGGACGTTTCGTCCTTGCAGGGCGTCTCTCACCAGGTACACCTCTCTGGAGTTGACCTGCAGCTCCCGGATGCAGCCCACAAAGCCGGAGACCGGGTTCCGGGTGGTGTGACGGGGCGTGAGGAGAAATGGAACGCCACCCAGGAACGTGGTCCTGAACGCGACCTGGGTCTGAAAAGGAAGGCAGAATCGCATTAGGCTCGTTTTTCCACAGCACGGTGGACACTTATACATCTTATTCACGTCTGAATGACAGAAACCTGGCACGAAAGCAACGCTCCGACGGGCTTCGCATGAAAACGAGATCTTAAAATGAAGCCCATGGCCAGAGGAACCGGTTTCGGAAATGTCAAGTAGCAGCGACAGCTCAGCCAAGAGGGGGCAGGCAACGTAAAAACTGCCCCAGGTTCTTTTTTTTTTTTTGGTTTGTTTGGAAGCGCCTTCTGCACCAGCATTTCTGAAGAGTCGCACGCCACAGTCCGAGAGTCCGGAGTGTCTCCAGGAAAACACGGAACAGCAACGGCAGGGCGAAAAATAAAAACGAATAAACAGGTTCGAATATTTTTGGCGCGTCCTTTTATTTTTTTTATTTTTATTTTTTTACAGACGTACGCAAAAATATAGAGCATTCACAAGGCATGACAAACCTTCACGAATTCTTTGACGTATTGTTGTTGCCTCGTCATTTCATTTTCAGCCAGAACAGAACGGGAGCTCCGAGTCCCTACAGTTGCTCAAGAGCTCAAAAAAAACCAAAAAAAAACGCCAAACCAAAACACATATGGAGGTCATGTTTCAGGTTCCACATTTCTGACAGCACCCAAGATGAAGGTTAGACCTTCCCGTCATAGTTAGGTCTTCATATTACTTTTGCGCTTTCCTTACCGTTATCTGCAAAAAAAAAACAACAAAAAAAAACGGCGATCGTCAAATCTTTTTCTGGGACGATAGAAAAAAAATTAAAGGCTGTTGAAATCGTCCTCGTCGGAAAAGAAATACCCGCACCAAATCGAATCAGTCTACAATCCAGTCGGAGTCAGCAGAAGGCACGGGCAAGTTCCTTGCTCAGGAAAGCAAAAAAAATAAATAAAAAAATCAAATCACTCTTGCACAGATATTTGTTTATTCCGCTCTCAACGATAGGACCAGTACGTAAGCATTTTGTCTTACGGAGTCTGAGACTTTGCCTGCGCATGATGAAACATTCTTGAAATCCAATAGAGAAAAAAAATCATAAGAGAAATCTTTCCGTGAGAAAAGACACAAAGGAGAGCCCCCTAATAAAAAAAAAACCAAAAAAAACGCACAAATGATCCATTCTAAAATATTTAGTTGCGCGAAAAATCACTTTGCACGTCACACAGCGGTGCCTGAAACTCCTATAGAACTTGTATGGACTGAAACCTCGCCAGATCTTCGTCCATTCCTCGGAAAGTGGCATCGCTGAGAGTTCCAAAAGTATGTGAACCCGTGCTTTCGGGGTATCGGCGCGCTGGCTTGAAATAACAGAGCATAACAGACGCCGTTCGACTTGCCGACCCCGTCGGCTTCTTTTCATATTTGCAGACGCGTCTTCCGAAGCCGTGGTTCCGTTGGTGACTGCGGGACATCCTGGCCCAGATGCAGCAAGACAGGCCCCAAAAATGGTCCGTCCGCCACCGCTTTTCACGGATGGGTCTACGGTTTTTGCAGCCTGGCGACGGATTTCTTTCTTCTTGCCTCCGTTTGTTACGATGGGGCGTCCCGGAGATCTCGCAAGACCATTCCTGGTCCCGCTGAATCCCCAGGATCCCTATCGGGTTTTAAGACCGGAGCCCATAATGCAGCATCCACAGACAGACAACGAAGACGGGGAAAACCAAGGAACATTTATTTAAACAAAAACACACATAGCAGGCATTTTAACGATAGTTGTAAACGTAATTCACACACGAGTCCGATAGGGGCTTTGAGTCCCGTGGTGGGGCCAAGGGGCCCACTCCAACGCTGTCCAGCCTGGGCGCCGAGAGTCCGCTGGGGTCCGTTGGTTGGAGGTCCAGGGCGACAGGGTCCCAGGGGTTTGCGAACAAGCTGGAGTGAAGCGAAGGTGGGGGTCGCGGTACCACAGGGTCCAGAGCGGCTTCGTGCCGGCCGGGGAGCCGGGGTACCGCGAACGAGCCCGTCTCCTAAATGACATCAACGTCCTACTTAAAAGCGTGACCTCTTTAACTCCCACCTCTGCTCGTGGAACTGCAGCATTGATGGCCCGTTTACGGCTGCAACGTCCTATGCTTAAAAGGCGCCTCCTTAGCCATGATTATTGATCTTTTTAGGACCGAATTCGGGACCGAACCGGGGACCGGTTCCCGTGCAAAAACTCCGAACAAGGTTTTGTTTACTCGACTTCTCGAGCTGGAGCTGTATTATTTGTACGCTGGCGTGAAGATCGGCCCGCTAATTGGAACACAAGTCAGTTCTGTGAGTCAATCTGGCTAAGTGCGTTAGCTCTAATCGTACGTAGGCCTTCCTAAGGACAGTGTCCGCTTATTATTTCTCCCTTATTGTGTTTAAAAGCGCCCGCTTATCTGGAGTAGCCTTCAGCGCACATGTTCCTAATGAGCACTCGTAAGGCGAGTCCATTTTCACCGCGAGCAAAGCCCAATCCGGAGCTGATACCCAGCTGCTGGTTTTGCTACGGGCCAGGTGCAGGAAACGGAAAATATAAATCGCTAAGTAGTTCGTTATTATTATTGCGATTAGCCGATCAAACGGAGGCCGGCCGCGGTTTGCAGTCTGCGCGTGGGTTTACCCCGGGTACTCCGGTTTCCTCGCACAGTCCAAGGACGTGCGTGTTAGGTTAATTGGCATCTCTAAAGTGGCCCCTAGTGCGTGACTGCACTACCATGGATTGGCGCCCTGTCTAGGGCCGCTCCCTCCCTCTCGCAATGAAGTAGCTCCAATTCTCCAATCATCGGCTCTGGCAACCCTGGCGAGTTTGTGTTTTACCCCTCATGCGCTCGCTTGCTCGTTAGCCAACATTTGAACAAGAAGACTGTTCGGACTCGGTGGACGTCCGTAGGGACCTTTTTTTATTTTTAGATCCAACTCTGTGATTTGCTCCCCAAAAGGCGAAACGTTCGATACCCTGTAATGGTATTGGATTTACCTCAGGCGACGGTCCGGATACATATTTCTGGCATCGATTAGCGCTTTCATTACCCGCCGCTATTTCAATCAGGCATAAGCCGCCACCTTCGCCGACAGGCAAGCGGTACCTGAAAGAGAGGGCAAAGAAAAAGACGGGAGAAAGGCGTGAGGAGAGAGAGGTCATGAACGGGCACGTCTTTATGAGCGAGAGAGAAAAAAAGGGAGAGTGGCTTTAAAAGGGGGTGCGCAGGAGCGAAAGCGTGTAAAAAAAAAAAAAAAAAAAAAAAGGAGGGAAATCTCATTAGAACACGGGGCATTCACAAGAAATCCGTTTAAGGCATAAAAATTATGCAGGCCTGGCCAGGGCAACGGTGGCCTAGTAATGGACCTGGCATGACTTGCTGACTTTAGAAACTCACCGTGACTCTGCATAATCTCGGCGTCGGACAGAGTCAAATCATCCTCAATTACCCCTTTTCCTTCCGTCACCAATAGCACAGAACCACATCCTCCCCACCCCGATCACTAGCGATCTTTACTCGCTAAGATCACAATTAAAAAGGCCTCCCACTGGAAGAGGAAGGCTGGAGCTTTGAGATAAAATGTGTAATGTGCAGCCAGAGGGGGTTTATATATTATTTATATATATATATATATAAAGATATGTATAAATAAAGAGACTGAGGAAAACATTAACGCTAAACTGATCAGCAGATCATCTTAAAGAAGTGCTCGCTTCGATCGGGTTTAATTGTAAAGTAATCCCAGATAAACATGGCGTAAAAACATGCACTATGTACGGGCTGCCCGCTGACACCCTTTTGAACGACCGTATTTTCGTTTCGGGACCTCAGCCCAGACGCCAGCTGTTCCCACGGCGAGGGGGAATCCGTAACGAACGAGTGCTACCCACAATAGGACGGGTACAAACGTGGAGCCGGGAAAAAAAATCGTTGGCCGCTTGCATGGAAAAGCCTCTCGAGTAAGTCCTGTGGGGACCGTGGTAGCCTAGCGGTTAAAGGTGCTGGACCGTGGACCAGAAGGTCCAGGGCTCAAATGCCGCCTCTGCCACAGTTGGGTCCCTGAGCAAGGCCCAGTGCAAATCGTTGACAGCCATCACCTAGGGAGCGACAATATTTAGGAACAGATGTGGAAGGACATTTCTTGCGTGAGGCCCGATGAACAATTCCGGAACGAACTCCTGCTCACAGAAAAGAGGGGACGCAATGCTAACCCTAGCGGTGAGCGGTTCTGAACTTTTGAACCACAGGAGATGCTGCAAATCTGACTGCGCCAGCGGATGTCTCACGCCAATCTGGTCTTGTCGGATATCCTGCACGACCAATTTCCCATTCGAAAATCTTGACCTTAATGAGCGATACGACGGCTTTTAAGATATAGGCTGATATAAAAGCGCCAGCGAAACGGTGAAGCCAAAGGCTCAGATGTCAATCTTCTTTTATTATTATTATTTTTTAAAACGCTCAAAGTGTGCAGGAAGACCGAAAAGGGAAAAACCAGCAGTTTCCTCTCCGGCTTGCTCCATTCCACGCCGCTTCCCCACGGGGTATGCACAAGTGTGCGTGGATGCTAAATATACACAGCTTGTTTGTGACATTATCTCATTCCACCACCCCGAAAGGACCCTTTCTTTGTTTAGAGAAATCTAGAGCATTGTGCAGAACCCTAGAAATCCAGGGCATGCACTTGGCCTTCCATTTCAGAAGGCAGAAACAACAAATCCCGTCGCTCCACTTGCACTGTCCCGCAAACTCTTGGCCTTTTAACCCCCTCACACGAGAGCCTGCTTGAGAAGAACTCATCCCACTGCAGCCCGTTTTGTTTTTTTTCCCCTTTGTTTTTCGTCTTAGGGGGGTCCGAAAGGAAATGGAAAAGGAAAAGAAAATCGTCCCCCCATAATGACCGGATGCATGCAATCAGGCGGATTGCCCTCCGACTAATTTAAATCGGCCTTGCAGGACACCTCCTTGAACGCAATCAAAGCCCTTCAACTTCAGGTAGCACTAATTACAAGACCGGGGAAGTTCTCGCCGCGCATACGGATGAGTATAAATACCCGGCAAAAGCCTGCGAGCAGGAAACGCAAGCCGACGGGCCAAGTATCAGCAATACTACCCGAAGCGAGCCGGCGCGATTGTTTGTGAAAACCCCTAATAAAGATTTCAATATCGCAAAATTAGTCGAGCTGTGATCTGTAATAAAGTGACGCTTATCTTAATTATGGAAGGTTAATCACATTATGGATATTGTACAGCTGTTAGTCTTTAAGAAGGCGAACATGAGATGAAATCGCTAAGAGCATGTATCTGCAAATTGCTTCAGTTCCTCGAGTCTTTCGGTTTTTAATTTGCGCAAAGTCTCAGGGACTCCGGAGGTAAGCGGCAGCCGGAGCGCCGCTAAACGTCCGCTTGACCTTCTGCGAACCAAAACGGGTCCCCGCCGCGGTCGCGTAGTCCTTCTCCCGCGGTACTGGAATGTAAACGTAAAAGGGCATGTGAACGAGGAAACTGTGCGCAAACGGCACGGAAACGTGCCGAGGGGGAGAGGCGGCTGAATCGATCGATGCTTTGGCAGGATCCCGAGCAACGCGGAAGATCGGCCGGACGACCGGGCTAAAGGAAAGAGAGAGCGTGCAGGTAGAGGGAGCACCCTCCCATATAACTGCCTCGGGGTGCTTCCCGTACGGCCCTGCCCATCACCTCATAACTGGTCGGATTCTGCTTCGGATGCATTTGGACGAGGAAAGATTTGTCTCGGCACTCGCCGTTTGTTCGGGGCTCCCCGGACTCGGCTCAGCTTGTACGGGTCGGCACGTGCAACTTGTTTTCACTTGTGATCGGATCATGATTCGGGCCTCAGCGGCTCTCGCTCAGTGCAGGTCTTTGCTGTTTCTTTCTTATTTTTATTTCACATCTACAGATCACCTACTGAGTGTTCTTAGTGCAAATATGTCACTAAGTCGGTCAGTGATAACAGCCAACCAAAAGGAAAACAGAACCACTGCGCATTACGATACCTGCATATGCTGGGCTTGCATATATCATGCTGTATATAGGCTTATATATATATATATTCTCAAGCCCCCCGGTCGGTTCCCTGACTAATGAGCACACGTACCATGGTGAAGACAGGCTGCGTCCATGTGTGCGTTTACTAGCCGTAAAGAGTAAATACACACATTGTGCGTCTGTCTAGACCGTAGGAGAATGGAGTGAAATAGTAGTGGACTAGGAGTGGAAATGAAAACCTTGAAATGCTCTCAGGGCTTTTGTATAAAACAGAATGGAGACTCTGTAGTTTACAATATAGTACATTAGCCTGTTCAGGCGCGCTGCTAAAAAAAAAAAAAAAAAAAATCCTTCATGCATAAAAGTCAAGGATACAAATTGCATTACAGGAGGATAAAATTGACAAAATATAATTAGGCAGCATTTTCTCATTCGCTGCACAGGAAAATCGCTTCAGACTGCTGCACGGCAGTGGCCAACTGGAGCAGTAAATGCGCGATTCGCTCGCATACTCCGCGGGGTGACGAGGGGGTAGCCGCGCTGTTTGCTAGGCCACTGACAACAGGCTGTGGCAAAGCCTGGCTGCACTTTCCATCTGCCGGACTCGCCTCTCTACGGGCTGCTCGTCTCATCCCTAAAGGTCCTGACACGCTGCGGACAAAGAAAGCCTACCGAGCACCGAGAAGTGAGTCGGGAAAGTCGAAGAGGAACACGCTGTTCGAGGGCAACTCGCAGCGGACGCGCTCTCTCACTCACAGAAGGAAGAACCCAGGCCGTACAGCTTTAACGCCCATCCGAGAGCAACGCCCGATCGCTAGGAGGATTGCTTATTCGCGTCCGAATGACGGAAATCGAGAACGAGCGAACCCTTTGCGACCGAAAGGAGGCTCGTTATGGCCTGCTGCAGGGAAGCTCTGCCTGATGGGGTGGGAGAGGGGCAATCGGGGGGATGGGGGGATGCGGGGGACTGGATGGCTGGGGGGGAGTGGGGAGGTGGGGGGAAGTCAGGTGATGGCAGAAAAGACAGGGGTAGCAGTGAGAATGCAGCAGAAATGTTGCGTTCGGCCTGAAAGTTTCTTTCTCGCAGGGGTGACTTGAGGGTCTGAGATTTTAGGAAACCGACCCTCATTTCTTCCCTTTTTTTTTTAAACATCTGAATATTCCGGGGTAGAGAAAACAGTCAGAGGAAAGACATCCATTAACGCCGAGCCTGTGAGCCACCCCGCGGATCATACCATCTTTGCGAGGCGAGGGGGAATGTTTCCGTATTATTCCGTATTATGTTTGAACCCTGTCCCGTTTTTAGGGCTACTTCCGCACCCCTGCAGTACCCAGCCGCGTAACACCCATCAGTCTCCATCGTTGAATCTCGAGCAGGGCGCTCGCACGATTCTCAGCACGAGAACGTCGCCGGGCAGACCAGCGCACCAACTTGGAAAAAGGGTAATTGCCGTTTGCCCCCTTTGTACTCGAGCTCAGGCGTACCAAAGCCTAGCGCTGTTTCGGATCAATACAGGAGACCGGAATGCCGCGGTCCTAGCAGGGCGTTTCATTCTCTTGCATTCCTAGATTAATTGCCACGGCATCCAAGGGAAAACACTCTGCGGGGCTGCAAGCAGAATACGCTTCCGTAGCGCATTAGACAAACGTCTATTCCGTCTAGACAAACGCAACGATGAATCGCGGGTGGCGTTCGCCCCTGGCGGCCTTCCCTTCTCCCGGACGAATTTGCCGGGTCACAGCCTACAGCACCATTCGATGTTCTCAACAAGGGGGCCCTTTGAGTGGCAACCGGGTGGAGCGCGCTCCGAAAACAAGGCCTCGGCAGCCGGCGGCACGAGGGCGAACGCCTTGACGTGATTTATTCACCGCCCCGCTCCCAAAAAATCAGAAGCGGCTCCCGAGCTCCGCGGGATGAGAAGGCGCTTAAATCATTCAGCGTTCGCCGTTGCGCTTTCTTTCCTCCCCTTTGGCCCTACTTCTGGTCTGTCGCGGTAATAAGGCAACTCTCACCTACTCCGTCTCCCGACTCACCGAAGCCTCCCCTTGCTCACCCTCGGCACCTTCGCCGGAGACATTTTTAACCACCGCGGTATTAATGGTTTAAATGATCTATTACCCGAGAGCTTCTCTGCAAGCCAATTATCTTGTCCTGAGGGTCTGCTAACATCTGTTTCTGAGGACGGAAAGAGCGCCGCGTCAACCTCGGCTCAGACCTGACGCAACGTATTTGATCAGCATCGACACACACACACACACACACACACACACACACACACACACACACACACGAGCATCCGGGCTCGTGCCTGCATCTACATTACAGCTCGGGTTTGCGTTGAGCCTGGGAAAATAAGCAACAAGCTGATCTTAATCCGGAGCTACTTGCAAAAGCCGGCTACAGATGGCAGTAAAGCATCATAGAGTAGAGGCTTTAAAGTAATGCATGCGCGCGCGCACACACACACGCGCACACACCGGTGGGTGTTAAGAAGGAGAAGAAACAACACCACAAACTGAATCATGAGGGAGTGTTTTTTTTTTTCCCCTTTCTTTCGATCCAGCAGGATTGACACAATATCAGCCGAAGACAGTTTCGGGAGAATACTTCAAGACACCCCTGCACGCCGGCGAGCTCGGCGCATATCGCACCTGGTTGAATATAAATGCCTGATCTAAATAGGTCAAGTTTTTGATCCACGTTCGCCTGGTTTTAAATAATCCATCAGCGATTCGGAATACAAAGCCATTCAGAGAAACATCAATTCCTAACCACCTGTTGGTTTTTATTTTCTGGTCGAATTTTTCCTCATTTAACTCTCCGGCATCACTTACTCCCCACCCTCCGCGTGGGTGAGAACAGAGCGTTTGGTCGCTCCTTTGAATGAAGAGCGCGTGTGGGCAAAAAAATAATAAAAAATAAATAAATAAAGAGAGAGAGCACGACGACAGATTGAGCCCGTTTCCCTGGTCGCCACCTCCAGTTCATCCAAAATCTGACCCGTTACCTGCATTTTCACAGGTCTGCACTTGGCCTAGCCTGGAGCTGTGCTCGACACCCACATTCCTAGGCGGACAACAGCACAGGGGGTAATCCTAAAAGTACTCTCCGATTCCCCTGGGCGCCACTAAGCGCAATACTAGCCGATGGCTACCTGATGTAGTAGTTACCAGGCGGTTGCTAGGCGGTTGCTACGATGTCTACACCTAGTCAGGGCGAACCCTTGCCTTAAAAGGCGCAATGTATCCTATATTTTGTATTATTACCCACATTTGTTTCATATGAGACGCAATACGGAGAACGACAGGAAACATAACCGGTCTTGTGTACACCGCACACATGTCTGAATGACAGAAAACTAGTCCGACCTAACTCCCGGTCTTTTCGAGTTTCGGAAAAGATACAAACAAGGTTTACCGCATGGCACTCGATGTACTGATACTACTGCATGTACAAGATGTTCTGCCCGTCCGAATGACAGAAAACTAGTAAGAGCGAACCCTTGCGACACCTGCCTGGCGATCTTGAAGGGCCAGGCCCTAAGACTGCCCCCCTTTGGTCTAAGTGTAACGAGTTACAAAAGATCGAAGGTAAGACTGTGTAGTACAGTAAGTCTGTTCCTGTTGTGCTTCAAGTAATGTTGTTTCAAATAAACTAAAAGGCATCTAAGCCGCTACAAGACCCTGCTAATGCCAGGGCAACCTATATTTCGGTCGACGCCCGTCTCAGAGGTAGACCCATCTTTTCACGCCGGGGCTTGCGTAATGCTTTAGACTCGGACGTCACCGAGTGCCTCTTAAAGAGAATTAGTCACGACGCTCGTACCCAGGCAGGGTCCGTCCCCACGCGGTCCGACCGTGATCTCGGCCAAGACGCGTAATGGGGTGGGCCAGCCTTTTGACATGGTAATTCGGGTATCAAAGGTACGGCGGCGTCCATGCGAAGTGAGGTGCTGCGCTCTCCACCTGCAGCATTAAGATTCCGCCCGAGCGCTCGCTGGCTGACCTTCAATCGGCTGCCGCTCCCCGCCTCACCCGCTCAGATCTCGCCGGCAAAACCGGACCCCAGAAGGTGACCTCTCGCTACGAAATCAAGTGGCTGGGTTATTGATATTTGCCCAAGAATGTGGAGTTTATTCTAATTGACTGATAAGGAGAGATTAGAGGCGTCGGCACATGTCAATGTCACGGCAGTGCAACGGAGAGAGGATATATGTGAAGCCAAGCAGGTAATTATCCAGCAGGACGCTCGTGAAAATCCTCGCGGCGCAACCGGGACGAGTCGCTCGCTCTACCATCCGCCGGCCGATCATTCATTGAGTCAAATGTTCAGAGCCGCGTTCGCCGTTAAACAGGTCAGGAAGAACAGCCGGGACACTGGCGGTTGGAACGAGACAGATGTTCACGCTGTAAAATAGTAACCATTTTTTCTCGAACCCGATTTTTCTCGAACGACTCGAATTCAAGAACAAACATTTAAGAAGAAGGAAACCTGAAAGGCAAGCTACATAACAAAAATCAAAAATCCGTTCATGTGGGATACGTAGATCTGATTCACGCCTGAATGACGGAAAGCTGGTACAAGTGACACCTGCTGGCCTAAAAGAGAATCGCGGCATTCCCATAGTCACGTAGTGGTTTTTCGAAACTTCGCACAGTGTTTGATTTCAGAACCGTAACGTTGATCCAAATCAAAACTGGGACTGTGCGATTAGGGTACTGGACTACGGACCAGAAGGTCCAGGGTTCAAATGCCCCCTGCGCCACAGAGGGGTCCCTGAGCAGGGCCCTTAACCCAGAAAGGCCTGGATTGTCAGGCTGCATGAATTGCAAGTCGCTCTGCTAAACGACACCAAACGGAAGCAGAAATGTCTTATTTCTTTAAAAATTCGTACCCGTTGCAAGAGGTTTTTTCGCCAGGATACAGATTTGAGTGCGCTACGGGACGTTTCTCCGATTTTCGAACCCCTACTGCCATGCAGTACCGAAAAAGGATACGTATTTCATGTCAGCATAAAACTGACCTTTAGAAAAGACTCTTTCAGCTCCTTCGTGATGACTTTGCACTTATTCCATTAATCCCCTGGTGCCCAAGCTGTTTCTGGGCACTTCGCGCCTGCTCTTTAGGTATATAAGAGGGCCGGTTCTAGTCGTGCTGGGGCATATATACTTGCATATCAATCGCTTAAGCGTGCATAAAAAAAAAAAAAATCTTTTGGTGGCTGTTTTCCCGAAATTCTCGGGCCATTCCGTTTGTTGTTTCAGCAATGTTTTCTGTCATTCAGGCGTGAGCAAGATGTACGCAAGACGGATTTTTATTTCCTATTGGAATTCTTGACGCTCACAAAGGTGGACTGGTTGGACGTTAAAAGCGGGCAGCTGATGGAACGCAGAGTCCAGGTTATTGGTCCGTGCTGTTGGCAACCAACAGTGGCGGTTAACGTTAAACCTGGAACGGTCCAATACGTGTAGTTTCCCATTCTGGCCTTCCTCGGGCACGCTCTGGGCGAGACACCAGTCAGGTGCCCAGTCAACCGACAGGGTCCCACATGCATGCCCGGTCTGGGTTTCGAACCCAGGCTCCTCAATGTTCATGTCCGATACTCCGGAGCTGCTTACAGTGTCGTTGTATTGCCAATCGAGACTGCAGATCCACGAGCAGAGGTGGGAGTTAAGGCCTTAAGTCCTAAAAGTCATTCACGGCCAAAGCCTGCCACCCCTGCCCGTTAGCTCACGTTCTGATCAGAAAGTCGTTCGATCGTCCGGGAGACTCGTACGATTATTTGTAAGAACCTGTATTTATTGCGCTCCAATAACCCACGTGACGACTGGACCCGACCCAGTTTGGTCAACGGCCTGTTTTGAAGGAACGTAACGAGGACGACAAGCGGCGCGTAGCTAGACAGACGCGGTCGGATCGAACCGGACGGCACTTCTGGCTGTTCGGTATAATTCTGCATTTCAGTGTTTAACTGCGGCTTTCAGACGAGGGCAAGCTCGTTCCTGACCTCTGCTCTATCAAAGTGCTCAGCATTACAGCCGAAAACATGTTTGTCTGACCTGTTAGCCCGTGACAGGGAGCGGCAAAGGGAAAATTTACCCCAGGTAAACTTTAAGGGGGGAAAAAAACCCCCAAAAAACCGTATGAACTCGGGCTGAGGAGCCTCTGCTGTTTTTTTAACTTGCTTCTCCCCCCCCCGATGTGACCATCGTTGAGGAGCAGAGCTTAAAATTAGTCACCCTATTTTCAGTTCCCATTTAGTCACGCTTTAAGAGCCAAACAGCTCGCCTTAGACGAAGCCCATCAGTCTGTTGCCTAGCAATCGCTGCTCAATCTGACATAGCCGACATTATCATATTGTCTCTATGGAAATGAAAGAAATTTGCTCTAAGATAACAGTATTTAAAAGAAATAATAACGGTGACTATTACGCTCCCGGATCGTACCGGCTTTAAAACACGCACACGCTTTAAATTAAGGCCGATTTCTTTTGCGGAGTGGGACTTTGGGTCGGAAAAAGTTTCGAAGCACGATTAAAACGTAATTACGAACGGTTCGGTCAATAGGATTCCAGAGAGCTCCAGAGCGAGTGAAATCACTTCCAGCTAGGTAACTCGCGCTCGAGTCGGAAAGATACTCTTAGGGCCGGATAAATAGTTAAAGGCGGCCCTTCCCCAGACGCCCAACATCTGGGGAGAGCAAACAAATCAGGTAAAATGGAAGCGAACGGCGCCATATGGTAAAAGTCCATGAGACTTAACGTTGCACCCCGACGACTGCTCTCATAACTCTCTAAACGATGCTTCGTTCGGTGCAAAAGTCTTATATCAAATATGACAAAAAAACTATTTCGACCTTGTTCGAGGACCCAAGGAACAGGTCGGCTCCCTTTTTCGCTCCTGGTTCCTCCCAAGGTTTCTTGCGTCTATATTCAGGGAGTTTTTCTTTGCCACCGTCAGCCTAGGCTAGGCAATTTTGGACTGGCCTCTTAAGAGAAGATGGCATCGCAAAGCTGCTTTGAGACGACGCGCCACTTCAAAAGCGCTACAGAAATAAACGACTACTCTTTAAAAGCGCAACCCGTCCTAAGTTAAGCTCGGCAGGTCAAACCGGCTTTCTGTCATTCAGACGTGAATAAGACATATCTAGGGGCAGATTTACATAGTGGCTCTTAAGACCTCCGCTAAAGAGGTCGAGCCGACAACGCCCTGATGCAATATGCACTGTTCAGTGCCCGTTCGACTTTGAGGAGGATAGGCTACAACAGCAGAAAAGCACATCGGGAGTTTCCAAGCACTACGGGCCATGCAGTTTTAAGGTTTCTCACGGGCTTCCCGACGTTGTGTGTGCACGCTTTGCCTTTTAATCACAAACCTCTTTGGTCAGACGATCGTGCGTGCGCGTGCGCGCGTGTGCGTGTGCAGTCCCAGAGTGTTGCTTAAGAGGACGCGTTTCCTTTTTTTATTCAATTTGTCGCGCCACTCGAAATAAACCCATTAATTCCACGGGGCGACGCATTAATATCTGTCCACTTCAAAATGCCAAAGCGGGGCGGACGACGCGCGGAGAGAAAACCCGTTTGCGGCCACGTGTACCTTCCTAAACGCTTTCTCACCCCCTTCCCCCCCCTCACCCCCCTCCGGATAAGCGAACCTGTGAAGTTAGGACGAAGCTTTGCGAGGCAGAAGCGTGGCCTGAATCGCGCCGCCGCTTTTGACATATTGCGCGTACGGCTGGGTCTCTCCGGAACGAGCCAGTGCGAGCTTCGTGATTGAGAACGCGCATCAAGCCGAACCGCGCTCTAAATCTTGGCCCAATTAACTCGCATTACAAGTAGGACGCCTGTGTGCGAGCCGATGGCATTTACGGCAAACTCGAGCTATTCTAAATGCGGCTCCCAGTTAGTAAACACTAACGTCGCTCGCTTCCCCAGCCGCCGAGTGCGGTCAGGAGGAACGTGCTACGCCCCCTGTATCCGTCGCCTTGAATAAATGTTCAGCTTAGGGGCTGCCCGATCGCTCATTTTCATTTTACTATCCCCTAGTTTTAGCTCAAGCAAAAACAATCTCGGGAGGTCCTCACATTTTGAGTTGAACGCCAAGGAACGTGCCGAATCGGTGCCCAGCAAGGAACAACCCTAGACGGGACGCCAGTCCATCTTAGGGAGCACAGACACACACTAAGGGCCACTTCTAGTGGACATCAATTAACCAAACACGCATGTCTTCGGACTGTGGGAAGAAACCGGAGTACCCCGAGTAAACCCTCGCCGACACGGGGAGGACATGCTCAAATAAAAATTTTAGATAGAAGCTCGCTAAGGCCTACAGTGTGAAGGCGAAACGCTTCGATAAACGTCGGTACTCACCTGACCGTTATTGGCACCACCGTGTTATTTTTAAGGATCTGACCGGAAAGGGCGTCCAGGACGTCGCCGTCGCCGTCGCCGCAGCCCAGTCTAGCGGCCGGGTGGCCGTCTTGAAGGAACACGTGGAGAAAGCGATGGCCAGGCTTCTGCTCCCTGGCTGAGCACAAAGACAGAACAGGGTTTAATTATTATGATACATTATTTAAGTATTATCAAATTAGATTATTAGATTCTCTTTTCTGTCAGCATGGTATATGAGTTCGCTCATAATAGTGTTCTGTCATTCAGACGTGAGTAAGATATATACACACACACACACACACACACACACACCCATGCACTGTACAAAACAAATGGGATTCTGACCTCTGCT
>JAYJMA010120717.1:0-17201 GCA_036873895.1 Parotocinclus cabessadecuia
TGAGTGCTTTGGGACGGGGTAGGGGCTCGTTCGGGACAGTAATTGCAGAACGATATGCGCGTTCACGTCCGAGTCTCCAAAAGTCTCCAACAACACCAGAAAAAGTCGCTAGATTTGTGGCTAGTCGCTATAGGGGTCTGGAAAGTCACTAAATATAGCGACAAAGTCACTAAGTTGGCAACACTGTGCGCACACCACAGTCAGCCACGTGACCAACTGACGAGGCAGCTCTGTCAGGAAATTAGTATGTGCACAAATTACGCAGAAGACTGGTTATGCTTTAAAAAACAAAAGAATGATTTAATAGGAAAGCGTGAGTAACGTAAGTTTTTATTACGTTTTTATTCCTTGGAAAGTGAACTGACTTGAATCCTGATCCACATATTTAAGACAGCAATGTAAACGTAATCAGGTCATCAGTTAATCAGTGTTCATGTAAACAACACACTTTGAGGTCATAACATGTAATAAACAAACTTGAAGCTCAGTAGCCATTTTATGCGGTGCATCTGTTCCCAAACCTGGATGGTTATTGCGTTGAAGAAAGCTCATCTGTGTCATTAATCTCTGTACTGCATTATATCTCGTGTGAAAATAGCCCCATATTGGCCTGTAGTCTGTGGAAGGGTTGCAATTGTTGAGACCAGTCTCGGGTTTGATGCCACACTACCTTTCCTTTGGTCTCATTCCAATTTCATGACAGAATAATTGTGTGATCTGAGCACTTCTAGCTCAGTGGTGATCCTTTACCACAGTCTGCTCAGTGTTGCAATATCTGCAGCCTCATCTGTAATACAGCTTCGATTTGTAAAGCCCCAGTGGAAGCAAGAAAAACACAGGGCTGTGTGTCTGTTTTGCAGCAAAGCAATTACTGAAAGTGCCGGTACAATGTTGAGTTTACTTGAAAGGAGCCCATTCACTGTCTACAAGATGGTGCAACAGCATATAATCCTGAAGCCACATGCAGCAGCTGGCCAGTTTCTTAAATGTTACTGTTCAAGTTAAACCTGATTTATTCTCTCAACACTTTATTCACAGCACACCGAACATCTTATGTGTCATACAAAACCCTGTTCCAGTTCTTTTATACTGTGCTATAGAAGGACTCTTAAGAACTTAATCCTGTTGTCCGGTCTCAGGCACAGGGGGATGGATTTCATGTTTGAGCTCGATTCCTCTCAGGTTTCTTAGTCCTGCATCTCTGATACCGTAGTTTTCCCTCACCACTATCACCTTAGGCTGCACATACACTTGGCTTTTCTATGCAGATTTTGCTACGATTATATAAAAAAGGATGAAGATATAACAATAACAACAATCCCTTTTCATATCAATGCTGTTTGGGAGATATCAATCTGCTCATCCCACTCATAGCTTAAAGTATTTTGAAACGTCTCCAACTTGGAAGGGAAATACCGTAAGCAGCTTTTCTGGTTAACGAAAGTTTCAACCTTTCCAGTAAAACCGTATTCACATTTTTATGTTTGTCGAAGAATTAACACCTCTCGCTGCCACTCTGGCACGTTTAAAGCAAGCGGACGTCTGAGTGGGTGTGTGTGGAGGTGGTGTTTCAGGGAGTCTTTTTTTTTTTTTTTTTTTTTTTTTTTTTTTTTTTTTTTTGATGCTGCACTTAAACGTTCTAGAATTCCTGTTCTATGTGGAACCAGTGGCTTCAGCACTGTGCTTTTTTGTACATACAAACCTGCCGTATTGCTTCATCCGAGGCCTGAAACACCAGAGCACTGCACATTTCTGCTTCAACACATTGAGTTGAATGGGGCTAAATGAGTGATGTGGCTGTCCAAACTGGCTCAGGTCGGCAAGGCACATAGGAGGAAACGTGCACAGCGTATAATGACGTACCTCGTGTTCTGTCTGAAGCCTTTGAGCAGGAGAGCACATGAGCTTTCACCAACGTCTCAGGAATATTACGAGACCTTTCTCTTTGCTGCATTTGTTTCCGTCGTACATTTCATTCCCTATTCCAAAGAACAGGACAAGTACAATGAAAAGGAGCTAGATCTGTGAATTTTGTACTCTGTAAAAACCTAGTTATATAATGGATGTTTTCAACTGAGATCAGATTCTAGGTGTAATTTATGTTGTTTTGTTTGGGGCTTGTTCGGGGATTAGGGGTTACGCAGTTGTACAGACGCAAGACTTCGGAAGGTGTTGAGAAATAGCAGAAAAGCTATATTTGCATGACTTGCTGTATTTTCCAAGAGAAGAATTATATAATTGTGTATATTGAGTGGATGTTTGTCGAAAACTAAACAATTAGGCATTGAAATATTTGTCCAGACTTACTGAGGGTTTAGGTTTAGGTTTGTTTTATATCTTTAATGTGTACTTCTTGACTAAACGCAACATTTTCCTGATCAAACTGTCACTCTGATGTAATTGTAGTCATCAGTATTGCCCAGTGAAGGAAATTCCCAACAGGGAATGCCATGGAAAAGCTTTGGAATCACACTGAAATGCCGTTTTTACGGATGGGTGCCAGTGAATTTGGGGTCCAGCGACAGGTTAATGCACTGTCAACCTACTGTCCTCAACATGAACAAGTTCCTTCTGCGTGTCTTCCCCGGAATCATCAGCAATTACAAGATGTCCTCAGGATTGTTATCTATTTCCGCTGGATGGCACCTGTGATTATTGTACAATCTCTGTGTCTGTGGCCTCCAAGAAAACCAGTCAATCAGGAGCTTACACTTGCAGTTTTTAGTTCAAGCTACATTATCTGCTATTTTAATCCATTCCAAACGTCGGAACCTTTGCATTTGGCTTCTATGGATACGGCATATCTGCTACGTTAACCTTGCACGTAATCTTGCCCGCCCGTCTCTTCTCGAGCCGAAAACTCTCTTCCCTTCCCACACACACAGCAGCTCTTCAGATCAATGCTTAAGCAGTTGGGCCAAAATGCAGGGCTCAGAACCGTGTCAGTATTCCGAGCACACAGTGTAGCAGATCCCAGCGGTGCATTAACACCAATGCAAGGTTGTATAAGACTGTGTGGCAGCTAACTTCACTTCTGTCATGTCAACAGCGCGTGTGCTGTATATATACGAGTGCTTGAATGATCAGATAACTGCAGAAATCGGACTGTGACCTGCGTATTAAGTGCATGTAAAAACGCATTCAATTGTGAATTAAGGAACAAAAATACAGATTTAGGTACAAAAATTAGTTCTGTTGCAGACACAGAGTCACTCAGGACAAGCCTGAAATCACAGAGACGCTCCCCTAATAATTACGCTACCCCTGCGCAAAACAAATCCCACCCGGGTTAGGCTTTAAGCACCCTTACATAATGAACTATATCCACCGAAAGACGTGTGTTATGTAACATGTACCTCTCACTCTCACTGGCGTCACTCCAGAGAATCAAAGTCAAGAGCCAAAACCTAATTAATCATTCATGCTAATAAATCTGAGCACATTTCACTGAGGTGAGACAGCGTTGGCGCCTTCCAGGAACGGCACCTTGATAAGAATCTTCCTCGCGTTTCGTACCTTTGATTATGATCGCCAAGTGGCATTTTCCAAGTGTGAATCAAAGCTTCTCTAAGGCACCATGCGGAGAAGTTCCAACTATAAGTAAGTCATACACAAGAACATGTTGGATAAGACTGAACTCACAACAGTCTGGTAAGCCTCATCAACGCTTTAGATCAGCGGCAAACATTTCTGCCTCTTTAATTTATTGTAACCGCATCAGTGATTCTCAGAAAGGACATTAAGGGCCTGACAATTTCAGCATACTTGGTTATTTACATACTGTATCTTTTGCTGTTAATGACACAACATTTCCTCTCACAACTTCTGTACAAAAGATCTATTTCTATATTTGCAATAAATTTGTTATTAAAAACAATCTCGGCTCATTATTTTCAAGAATGAGAGGCTAACGAAGTGTTTGGGTGCTCACCTTTGTAACTAATTGTGGATGGATTTGTCTGATGAACGGCTTTATTTACTTCGTTGGATCCGTTTGTGTGTAGGTGTCACAGGGGTCCATGGGAGATGTTCAAATAGTGGTCATTACTGTTAAATTGCTGCTAAATACCTTCTTTAACCAATCATCCATGAGACAGAAAAGAAAGACCCCTGGGGAATGTTCTTTTGGTAGATCTGCTACACCATAACACATGGCAAACTCTACCCAGGGGTTGCACGGCTATAAATTAATAGAATTATTTGTTTACTTAAGATTGAATCAGCCACTATCCGTAACAGGAGCAAGGTTACGTTGATACTAGTGAGACACATTTACGCTGGGCCAATTGAGAGCCACCAGTTAACCTGATGCATGTGTTTGGAATGTGGGAGGAAATCCAAGTACCCGGAGTAAACCCGCACTGAGACAGAGAGGACATGCAAAGGGTTCTGGGAGATCCCGTGCCTAGCCGCAGTCCAAACACTCGCACAATCATACATACACTTGAGGCACATTAGAGACATTTTTATTATTACGTATTACGATAGGACATATTAGAGATACAGAGGTACCAGTGTATATATGAAACTATATTAAATTACAATGGATTTGTCGAAACGTATCCCCATCGTAAATCAAGGAGAACCTGTACCTTGCTGGATTAAGCAAACCAGTTCATGCTTACATCAGTTACTCGTGAGTTCCACATCATTTGGTGAGCCGATCCTGTTAGGCTGGTTATTATTACTAAGAGCCATACACTGCCTCTGTGAACTAGTTGAAGAACAGAGCAAACTCGACTAATTCTGAACCAAAGTTGGATTAGATCAAGCGCACTAGGTGGGTATAAATCAGCCTGACAAGATTAGAAACCGCAGTAGCAGCCCTGCAACCACCAGTTTATCACATTACACGTCCATGTAATGATGAGGAATGAACGACTGGAGACATCACTGCTCCACCACAGGCTCCTGATGAAATTTGAGATGGATTTGAATGCTTCTTCAGCAAGATAGTTTTCGTGCTGGGGACCACAGTGAAGGCGACTGGTACAAATAAATGCTAAGAAAAATCATTTTAGCGCTTTGTAACCTCAGGAATACCGTACAATCATGAACACAGCTACTTGAAATAGATACATGTATATTGGCAAGGATTGAGGTAAACAACTGCTGTTGGAGTGTTGTCTTGTGTGTTAAACACTATGATTGTGTACATCAATAATAAGCCAAGGAGCTATTCCAGGAAGAAGAGTGCCGTTTTTTTTACTTGTTTTAAATTAACTTTATTGTACATAAATGAGCGACTTCTACTGTTATTCTACTCTAAAATGAACGAACAATTAACAAAATTTTTAACTAATATCACTTCCATACCAAGCAAAATCAATGCATCTTGTTTTAGCCTTGCTTGCCATGGTCAGGATTCTGTAAGAGAGTCCGAAGCATCACCCAGAATTCACAGGACCCAACCTTCACATTGCTCATCAACCATTACTTATCAGGACAGAAATGTAGATCTGCTTTTAAAGAAGAAAGGTCACTACTTTGAGGATACCAAGGTCCATATTTTGAACAGAGAAGACAGAGACAGAAATCGCTCAACAGTAGGGGTGGTTTACAACCAATTATCAGCCATCTACACAACTGACTTTAGATCCCTTCCTAGGCAGTTGAACCCCCATTTTCACTGTGTCCCATGTGACCCCCATGACTAACGTGGTAGCAGGATGGGGCAGTGGCTTGCACATGGGTCACAACTTGACCCCGGTGATCTTTGATGATTAACATGTGTTAACTGAGTCGGTCAGTGACGATGTCCAAGGTGGCGAAGATAATTACCTATAGCTTTGAGAATGGATGAATCCTTTCGAATGAGGGTGAGATATCTCCAAGAACAAAAAAGGAAGTCCAGCTGAATCACAAGTCAACACTCGGGTCAACCTTCACATTGCAACCCCTATTCAAACCCAGGGATCCAAATCCAGGTCCTCAGGATCTGTCGTTTCTAGTAGCTGGCTCTTACTTAGTCCCTGGAGCTGCTATAAGCCAAACAGGTGATGGTCAGATCAGTGGCTTTAATTTCCCAACCAAAGAATGATACAAAGTAATTAATGTAAAAAGTATTCCACTCATAATTGATGGATATAAATCAATGGCATCCGTTCAAATACAACGGCTGTTTAGTCGATGAACAGTTAGCACTTTGTTTATCAGCCAAGCCAGATTATTGCGCCTAGTGTGTGTCATGGTGAATCAGCCCTGAGTGTGAGATTTCAGTCTTCCATGAAGCAGAGACAGTGTCCCGATGAACCCATCAAGGTGATTCACCTTTCTCGTCTCTGTAATTTGCAATGCCTGCAGTGGCACTATTATAAGAGAAAAAGCTCTTCTTGTGAAAAAGACAAGAGGAGATGAAAAGAGTAGGAAGTAAATAGCTGAAAAAATAAAGGGGATTTGGAGGTAGTTGTGAAGAATAGATATGATGAGGTTTAGAAATAGCAGTGCTGTCTTTCTCCTCAGCAAGAAAACCACTGTGGGAAACTGAAGCAGCCAGAGACTCTCTCGTACTGTGCGAGTGTAAAAGACTTTAGCTACTACTTCAGCCATTCCATAGTGCTCTTGACTACATGGCTATGACTTCGCTGATTAGGAATTTTCTGTTGCTAAAAGCCGTAACTATTTGAACATCATGAAATGTGTTGATTTCCCTGTGGAGGAAAAAAACACCTCTGGTTCCTCATATGGAGCTCACAGTGCTCAAGTATCAGCTCTGCCAGGTGAACCCTTGAGCAAAGCCCTTAACCACCCGTTGCTTGGGTTGTACTGTGTAAGATATTATACTGTGTAATATTTTCATTTCGATTTACGTCATTGATACAGTCTTACAATCCAAAATGTGGGTTAAGGGACTTGCTCAGGGACCCAACCTTGGCAAAGGTGGGATTTAAACCCTGGACCTTCTGGGGCATAGTCCAGTACCCTAACCACTAGGCCACCACAGTCCTGTAACAGTATCAGGTAGAAGTCAATGGTGTTCATTTTGTACCAGAAGTTTCACATAAAATTATAAAATTCACAAGCAAAATTAAGAAGATTTTGCTTGAAATGCAGATGGCAAAAACAAAAATATATATATTTGGCAGTTTGCAGTGACTGGCGACTGCTTATTGGTTGCTATGGCTGCCATAGTAGGGATAGGACATAGGACCAGGTTTCAAGTGACCACTGTCTGCCCTACCACAGACTTGTACAGACTCCTTAATGCCTGTGTCCTGTGTTCTCTCTCCTGTGCATCCGCACCCTAGGCTAGAATTTCACTTTGAATAGAAAATTATGAATCCAAATCAGAAAATATTATGGTATGGAAAATGCAAATAAAAAAACAGTCATACATTATCTTTGTACATAATCTTTTTATTTAACTGCAGACAGTATGAATCCTAGTTAATTCATGTTGTTTTTGTCTGGTCAACATAATTTCATTTGTTAAAATAAACATCCATTCCTGTATCTCAGGCCTGCAACACATTGCAAAGACGGGGGAAATTTATGACTAGAAAAAAAAGAAATAATAATGTGATTTCAATAGTTGTTTGTAACTGTAACTTAATATAAAAGCAGTATGAACTAAAGGCTGAAAAATTGAGGAACAGAGATCAATTTTGTCTCTCCAGTTTGTCATCCAATGTGTCAGAAAATGTAAAAGTTTATAACCAATGTTCCTCAAAGGAGTGCTGGAAGGGATTTGCATATCTCTTCATCAACAATGCACAATACCATTAAAAGATTCAAGTAATCTGGAGGAATTTCAGCGCATAAAAGGGCAAGAGCACGAGCCTTAACTGAAGAGCCGTGATCTCTGATCCCTCAGATGATGCTGTATCCAGAACCGTCATTCATGAATAGCTAATAGAACCACGTGTGTCAGGGATTACTTTATCTAACACTTATCAAGCTCTGCAATACACAGTTGCATTCACACATGCCCCTTAAAATATTACTGTGCCCATCAACACTCTGATAGACTGGCATCCCATCCTCCCTTCCAGGGAGAAAGCGAGGTTAAAATGTGAAAAGGGATTCAATAGTCATATGTAAAAACTCAGCAGCCAGCTATACAACAAAAAGACACAACCATAAAAATGAAAAATGGCTTGAAAATAGTACAACATACACGCTTGAATACTTCACTTCTTGACTGGATTCCTGGTGTGAGTACACAACTGTAGTGTAATAATGAACACTACAAGTGAACAAGTGTATGTTTATGGGTGATTAAAGCGGAAGGGGTTATTACATGGCAGGATCATTAAGAATATCCTGGTCTTGATTAATTGCACGTGGCCTGAGGAGGTGTAGGTTAATAACGCTTGGTGTCTGTGTGTGTTGGGTGTTTCAAATGATCAGAATGAGATGATGCAGTAGACTTTCTCACAGGATTGCGTGATAAATGGCAATAGTCAGTGTTACGTTTTTCTTTAAAATGTTAAGATGATGTTATATGACAGAGGTAAAAAAAAAAAAAAAAAAAAAAAAGGAACATTAGCTTAACCCTTCGCATGAGGAAATGAAAGGAGTGACAACCACCACTTAAATGATAGCAACATGGTTCACCAGGTTACTTCACATCAGGATACAAACATACAGCAATATACAAATATGTCGAACAAGACCGAACCCAAAAAAAAAAGAAATGTGGACAAGGGACAGTGCCAAAGAAAAGAACGAAAAATAACCTCTAAGCTAAACTACCTAGCCAAAACTAAACCTAACTCAACAAAATACATCCATGGCACCTGCCCCTCACCTCATGTGTTTAACAAAAAAACAATGAACTATGATAAATGTATAGGCGAGCCCAGAACTTGCCTGTCCACACATTGATGCAAACATGAGAAGTAGGAGGCAGATATTCATAATAATAAAAAAACCCTACTGGGAATAGTTTCAGAACAACATTTCACCACAAAACATCGGTCGATCTGAACACCGACCGCCCGTCTCAATCTAACATAGTTGCTTCCGCACCCCCACCCCGCCGTCAATGCTTCCAATTGGTCCTTTTATTATCCAAGACCCGCCTCCGTAATCGCAGCAACCACGCGGGATTGGTGCAGAGCAGCCCCTGACGTTTCCTCATGAATTCACTGAACACCTATTATGAATGACAGTAAAAAGAAGAAGAAAAAAAAAAACAAAGACACAAGAACATACACGTGCTATAGTTGCACTTTACAGTCAGCATTTTGTATACCTGCACTTTTCTAAGCATCAACTAAACAAACTACGAGACATGGATGCGAATTAAGCAATACAGAAAAACGTTCATCACTGGGGCTAAGAGTAAACAGTTTGACTTTGGCATTAGTTATTAAATAGCAAATAGCACACACACACTCATACACATCAGGCACAATTACTGCAAACAAGCCACTGAAGTCCAGTTTAGAATGAACATTCTATATAAAGTGACTATGCAGCGCAAGAGCGAGGATCTTAATTGTGAGCTCAGGGAGACAAGTTGAAGCTTGGGGGTAAAAACAGTTTGTTAAGGGGCTGGTGCATGCCCAGGTGCTCCGGTACCATCTGCCAGATGGCAGAACTCTAATAACGTCTCGACTGGATCGTGCAGGGCCGCTGCCTTTATTTCTTTTGCAGTATTTCCTTTCTGCTTCGGTGAATACAAGCGCTGACCCCTTGATAAAACGGGCCAATTTCACCCCTTTCAAAAGAGCTTAATGGTCTCATGTGCTGCAGACAGGACTCCAATGATAAAAGGTGCTTGCTAAACTGGGTCTGAACTCACATTTTTATGTTACTGCATCAAAGGCCCAATTCACAGCACTGCCAGGCTGCCACTGCTAGGCCCTTGAGCGAGTCCCTTAACACACGAGTGATTGGATTGTAGCTTTTAAGAGTTTCAGCTGTAAGTCAGTCAGGATATGGGTGCCTGCTAAAGCAGCAAACATAAGCTTTCCTTTAATCTTTCTTAATTAGTCCTTTTGCCTCACAGCTAAAGAGATCCCTGGATCAATTCCCAGTACAGATTTCACCTTGCTGGAGCATGTTCTCCCCTTGTCTGTGTGGGTTTTCTCCAGGTACACAATTACCATCACACATTGCAAAGGCACATGTTAAGTCAACTGGGGTCTTTAAAAGTGTTTCAGTGTGAGTGATTGTGTTGTGTTTGTAGAGCAAGTTTATAAATCACTGTGGGCAAAAAAGCCCCTTCATAAATAGAAAGACCTTAAATTTTGCTGGCCCTTATTCTCAACTTTTTTTGGAAAACCAAGCAAAAATAGAATACCGCATAAAATAAAATGAAATCCTCTTGAGAAAATGTATTATGTCAAATCTCATCTGTTACATAAATTGCCCCATCATCATCGTCATCGTCATCATCGTCATCATCATCATCATCATCATCATCATCATAATATCAGCCCATAATCAGTGATGCACCAAAGGAAAATCTCATCTGTTACATAAATTGCCCCATCATCATCATCATCATCATCATCGTTATCATCGTCGTCATCATACCAGCCCATGATCAGTGACGCACCAAAGAAAAATTATATAAAATTATATATATATATATCCACAAAGGTCCAGTTAGTGTGTCTTCAGGATTTTATTCCAGCCAAACCAGAGCAATTTGAAGTTCACAGTTTAAATGCAGTGCATGTTTGAAATTGGTTTGCTAGCATATTAAGAAGAGATCTCCGTGTCTTGAACTGCACACAGCCCATGTAATAATCTGAACCGGCCAAAAAATGACCTTAAACACCCACATGGCACAAACCTGGATATGAGAAAATATTACTAGATATCAGTTTATGAAATGTATGCACTTAGGTTGCTGTCTGTAGGTCTGAATATGACCCATTGTTAGTGAGATTAATGTTTTGTTGGAGAGTATTATGTTTTATGAAGCAGTATGTGTAACCCGGTGCTCATATGCTGCAATTTGCCTGCAATTTCAGAGAAATTATCCAAAATTGCTACTGCATCAGTTTCTACTACTACCTACTTTCCAAGAAATTTATATTCTTTCTAACAAGCAGGAACATTTTTAATTTACTTTGTACAAATGACATTTTTAATCAAGCAACAGCCTGCATTTTTGTTGCCTGCCCAATAACTTTTCCTGTAACAGTTATACTGTGAAAAATAATCTCATGCAGTCACGAGCCAGAGCTCATGTGCAGGTGCGTGAGGCAAGGCTTGTTCCGTAGTTTGTTATATATCTCTATCCAGTCTTTCTTTCTGTATTACATCATTAGTATAGTGGAGAGTATTGCCTAGGGTAGCCTAGTGGTTAAGCGAGTGAACTATTAACCTGAAGGTTCAAATCAAACTAACTGCTGCTGTTGAATCCTTGAGCAAACGCCTTAACCCACAATAGCTTGAATTGTAAAATGTAGCACTTCCGAGTTGCTCTGAATAAGGCTGTCAGCTTAAATTGTTAATTAAATCTTATGGTCTGTCATTTTACCCCTGCTTTATCATTGTCCTGGTTGTGTTGGGATTATTGTTGGGTTTAAGGGTGAAGTGGCGAGTTACAAAGAGTATCCTGGCATTTGTGTAGCAGTCCATCACTCAGAGGGACAACTTTTGCAACCCTCCATCCCTCCATCCAGTTGTTCTCCCTCAGGGACTGACATCGTGTTCAAGGTACTCTTAAGGCTGGAGATGGGTGCTGGTGCCACTCTACCACCCCGACCTAGGTGAATGTGTTACCAGTTCAAAAATCAATATCTGAACTTCTAATGTTCAAAATGTTAGACAGACCTGCCAATAAAATGATGGATGACCATCTATGACCATGAGCTATATCCGGTCAGAAAGAAAAATATGTCTATATTTCATTCTATTTCAAACCGAGATCAAATGTAATGAAAAAAAATACTTGCACTATGAAATCATAACATATTATTTAGTGCTTATGGACTTTATAGTTCTCTTCAGAGCTTCTCTAGATTAGTAGCATTATAGTTAAGACTGCTAAAGCCCAGTCAGAGTTAAGACTGGGAGTGACTGAGACCAAGACCAGATTAAGACATTTTTCATAATACAAAAATAAAGAAGAAAATGGAAATATTTACTTAGTTTGCAATCCATTTCAGATTCATTATCATTCATAATATTAATAAATAATATTATATATCATCGTATACTTTGTAAAATACAACATTAAATACAATTATTTTATAGCCTATATTGTTTTATTAATTTATTATTATTATTATTATTATTATTATTATTATTATTATTATTATTATTATTATTAATAATAATAATAAAAATTCTTTTATTTATTTATTTTTTATTATTGTTCTTACTCCAGTCACGGCCAAACTAAGGAAATGTAACTTTTAAAAACAAATGATGTTGATGACTTACTATGATTTCTCACTTTATCAGAATTATATATAACAAACAACATCCATTAATTCTGTATTTATTATTAAATGTAGAAAAAGAATCATAATAATAATTCTAGATTTTGCACACTTACAGTGTTTGCATTAGAGTGTTCATAATAAAACATGTTCATTGACTGGATCCTGAATGAAAAGAGCAATAATCTTCAGAAGATTTGAAGGGAAGATCTGAAGGAATGCAAAGCTGCAGGAGTTGTGTGACAATAACAGATGAATCTCTATAAAAGATGTAACCACCTTACGGCCCTGGAGTTTCCACTACAATGGGCTTACAATCCATTTGAATCTATATCTGTGTGATGAAGGAATTCAGCATTGCATATTAAGGAAACATGCTGCGTTCATCACGGAGTTAAACGGCACCATGGCAACATGCAATTTGCCTAGATATAGTAAGTCAACTCGCAAATGGGTTTAGGAACAAGCCTGATCTATTCTCTCGCTTAGAAAAAGATTAATGCTCATTTAAGCCTGGCTTTGACTCGTTCCTTCCTACCTTGTGCTTTAGGAATCTTTCATCCTTTCACCCTCCTGTGGTTTTACACGTTCATGGGGCTGTTTAGTGGGGTGTGCCTAATGGCACGTCCATGATTTCTCTCTCTCTCTCTCTCTCTCTCTCTCTCTGTCCTTCATCGCTCTGCTTCATATTCACCTCGTTACTTACACTCACTGGCTGTTAAGTCTGCCTCCAGGTTTCTTTTTGCTCCTGGGATTCAGCAGATCTCCTATACCTGACCTAATGTGGCTACATTTGTAGGACAGACCCAGCGTAACTGAAGAAATGTGTACTCTGAAGTGTTCCATTTTGCTTTAACCTTGTATCATGGTCGCATCTATTTCATAGATTCTGGACCTCTAAGACATGGAAGGATTTCAGAATCACACACTAAAAAAGTATAGTGAAGCAAACTTAAGGATATTCTCTTTATCAGCAGTAAAATTCATATAGGTACAAGGTACGACCAAACTTACTTTCTATAGATACTCAAATAGAGACTCATGTTGCTGCCTCTAAGTCGTCTAGGTTAACCTTCATCTAGCAAACTGCAAAGATGTGAAAGTGTGTGTGCAAGGAATTAATTGCAATAAATAAATAATAAGAGTGTGTGCAATAAAAAGCTCTTTAAATAAGCACAAAATTATAACAACTCTGGTGCTTTTGAAAAATGCCACTAAATAGCCTGTTAGTCTGTTTTTTCCTTTGTACTACCCTAGTTTTTCCTTCTCACACATACCTGCAAGGCAGTGAGTCGGGATGATTGCGTAGACGGCGTCTCCGGGGTTTCAGGATTCACTGCCAAATGGGCTGGAATTGAAAAACAACCAGTTATCATGTTCCTCTACCGAGGGGCCTGGTAGGAGTCTTGTTGACGGAGAGGAAGTGTATTTGTTTGCGAAAAAAAGGAAAGAATTTTTCTGCCGGCAATGCGAAGCCAATAAGCTCAAAACGAAGCTTCAAAATCTTACTTCATGGATGCCCAATCTCTCAGACCAAGAGAGTGTGTAAGGGTAAAGTGAGTGTTTTGTGCTGGGCTGAGAGAGCACACGTCTCAGAGCATGACCTGCTGTTATGGCTCTCTTTGAACACCGATATGAAGAATACTGAGCCACCTGTCAGCTAACGGCTGAGTCACTGGGTACGTGCCGGAGATCATTACAAATCCTGGAGAGGTTCCTGCACAGACTTGGCTGTTACGCTCTGTGCCAAATTCTGCCTGCAGTGTGGCATCTGTTTAATGGCATTCTGGTGTCCATGCATATTTCCCTGTTCTATCCCGGATAGAAAGTACAACAGAACACGGTGTATTTTTTTGCTTATTTCAAGTCGTATTGCAGATCATTCTGGCCTAATTTTAGATTTCACTCTTCTGAGTAACAGCAACATTAAACATCAACTTAAATCAGCTGTGAGTTTGAATCTCGAGAATAGCCCATAGCCCAGTGGTTCTCAAAGTGTGTGGGGGGTTTGCGTCCTGTAGGGATGTTGCAGAGGGGGCACAGCAAGTCAACCGAATAAAGGGCTCGAAAATATTGTCATAGAAATAGGAGGGCACTGCAGAAAAACCGTCCATTGTCTGAGTAGATGGGATGACTTCCTGCCTCCCCTGTCAATACAGGTACAGGAAAACCTAGCCAACTGCATGAGTTTTTGTATATACAGCATTGTGTTCTCCTCCTGTTGTTCACCTGCCAAGCAGCCAAATATTGCCCAGAAGTAGGTTAGCAGACATATCAAGTGTACTTAATGTTAAATAAGACTGAATTGTGCACCTATGACATGGAAGAGTCTCAGACACCATAAGAGAAAGCGTTTGACCCATAATGTCAGCTTCCAGCTGTTCACCGCGATCATGTGTTCGACCATGACAGCTATCGTCTGATAATCATTAGGCTGACTGACTTCACATAGATTCATTTATAATTATTCATATTTGGAGCTGTGCAAAAGCTTTGCCATCTGGCAAACTAAAGACGGGATTTGGTGGATGCCAGAGCATCATTACCTAGCTGAAATGCACTGTTTTTGTTTGTGGAGGCAGAATGTGCATTTGAACCTGTTTTTGGTTTGGAACGCAGCAGCTTCCAGGAAGGTGAAAGCTTCAGGCTATGAGCACATAATAATATTCTAGAGAAATGTTTGTGCTTATTTGAAGGCTTTCCTCGATCTTTCAGCAATGCAATGCACAAAGTAATCTTTATAAATAAATAGATTTGTTTGTTTGCTTTAGAATAATATAACTGGCCTGTACACAGACCTAGCCACAACCCCGGGATTTGTACATGTCCACATAGCTCCGACCATGTAGCGTACGTATAATCTGTCATGCTACAGCATAAGCCTAAACTTTAGACTAGCCCAGGAAAAAATAAGGATACTTACTGTAAGATTTCATAGTAAAACTGTAAATTGCTTGACAGGTTTAATGTGAACTTTCATAGTTTGACCATCAAATTCACAGTTCTGCCATGCATTTTTGATGGTTATTTGGCCACTACATGGTCAAATTTCATGGTACATTTTTTTCTGGGAAACTATTCTCCATAAAGTTTAAACCAGTGGTACCCATACGTTTTCTGCAGTGCCCCCTTTTTGTATATAACAATATTTATGAAATAATGCCATTCACAATGCAACAATGCACACAAAACAGGTACGGCATCAATAATTTGTGATGGGCCCTGGCAAAAACAGGCTCTTTTAGCAGAGATTCCAAGTTGACTTAATGTCTTATGTAAAAAAATTAGAGACTGAGAGCTTTACAAAACCGAAATCATTTTTAGAACCGAATGAAAATTAACCCAGTTATGCCTTTTTGACCTACTGAGATTTGCATACGATCACTGGATTGGCTGTTTGGATGAAACTGAAAGTTTTTCAAAGCATATGGAGAAGTAGGTCACTTTTTTGTGCTTTTTATCATTGCTTTCTTTTTTTCTGAATTGTTACTTTCCCCCCACAAAAAACAGTGTAAGTGCAACCCTTTTAGTTGGAATATCAATCAAATTTTTGAGAAGGGAAAGTCTTTTTTATTCATTTTGCCAAAAATCTCACTTTTGAAAAAATATTGATTTTTTTTTTTTTTACTTCAGCTGGCCATAGCTCAATACCTGCCCTGCTGAGAAGCACCTGCTTTTTCCAGAAGCCCTCATGGGTGGCAAGTTTAAAGTTTTGATCAACACTGTTTGCTAGTGTCCATTTATTTAGAATGCCAGTGTGCCATTAAATATAAAATCAAATGAAAGAAGACTCTGAATTCCATGCTATATGGAGGCCCACTCTTACATACTTAGCCCTAGTTGTACACACCTCAGTGAATTTCCATTAGTTCCACTTGAGCTGGTGCTGCTATGGATGCCCAGAGCTAAAGTCAACAATTAAGCAGTTATTGTAGTGCTTTGCCCTGACTAGTTAAAACTGAAAATGACTGCCTTGCTTCCTTTATTGCACTAATGAGGAGCTGTTTCCACGCTGATGTTTGCCGTGCTGATGTTTGCCGTGAGAACTGTTTTAAGAAGCGGCTATTGGCAATAGCTAATAGCATTAGCATAAGCAAAAACCGACAAATTACACCTTGACACATTTATCATAGCCAGGAAGCATATTGCTGCAATAACACTGTTTAGTTTTGTCTGCAGGGTGACAGTGTGAGACAGACTGCCAACATCCTGCCAGTTTAGAAACGTGAAAATAAGAGGTTGTCGACTGTAGCATCGGTGTCATTAACGGAAACTACAATTACATGATTTTAATGTACTACTACTTTTCTATAATAACAAAATAATGGAAACAAGCATAATATGTAATAGTTATAATAATATGTTCTAACCCACAGGGTTCAAAGAGGTTCATTGTGGTTTAGTAGGTGGCTCGGTGGGTAGCGCCACCACTTTGAAGTCAGAAAGTTCTAGGTTCAGTCCAAGGGTTAATTACTAACTCTAAATTGGCATTGACTTGAATGTATACATATAGTGCACACAAACATTAGGGGATATTTTAACATTTTTGTGAGCAGTATACACATATACATACACATATACATATACACATATATACATATACATACACATATACATATACATACACATACACATATACATATACATATACATACACATACACATATATACACATATACATATACATATATACATATACATACATATATACATATATACATATACATATACATATACATATATACATATACATACATATACATACATATATACATATATACATATACATACACATATACATATATAAATATATACATATACATATATACATACACATATATACATATACATACA
>JAYJMA010120727.1:0-17199 GCA_036873895.1 Parotocinclus cabessadecuia
CTCCCCGTGTCTGCGTGGGTTTACTCCGGGTACTCCGGTTTCCTCCCACAGTCCAAAGACATGCGTGTTAGGTTAAGTGGCGTCCCTTAGATGGATTGGCGCCGCCCCGTCTAGGGTTGTCCCTAGGCTGTCTGGGTGGGCACCGGCAAAGTTTGTGATCAGTTTTACGACCCGGCTATTCTGGTTTTCATTCGATTAACGTTCATAACTGCCACCCGACTGGCTTTTTAGGCAAAAAGTGACAACGGACGCGGCGTTTAACAGTGTTTTTTGTTAGTGTGATGTAAATATTAGGGGTACCTGGGCGCGAAAGCGTGCAAACGCGACAAAAATGCTGAAAACACAAGTATAATGTGAACCGTTTTCGATGCTCCGAGAGATTACACAGGTAACACAGGAGCACTACTTACAATAGGACAGGTCCCTACACTTACAAACACCACTTACGGCTTGGTTCAGGGAACGAGGGGAACACACAGACCCAAAAAGTGCCTAACACATCGACCGATGTAGAGCAGTCTCTAGAAAGTCTAAGTCTAAAGTCTTAACTGCAACAAAAACGCACGATCATCAATGTGTTGCGTTTAACTATAACGGCTTACCTACTGATATAATGAGGGATCTTTTACCCGTTACCCTTACGGGACCAATATAGTGCTTTAGGACTAGATTTAGTCTGATGGGAGGTCCTTTGTCAGTCCCGGCTCTACCCACAGCCCTCTGGGGAACCCTCCGGGTTCAGTTAGTTAACCCTGATTTAAAACACTCACGCGCAATATGAAGTGGCGTGACCCAGGTGTCGGTGGAGGTCATTCTAATCTTGATTTAAAACAACCATTTATAATGCAGCGAAACTCCATTTCAGGCTCACAGCGCGCCGACCGTGCGTCAAACTGCGATTGTTCGGTCGCGATATCAAGTGGGCGTGCGGCGTATGGGACGGAGTACAGTGAGCAGAAAGCTCTGTAAATGAGAGATTAGATTCAGCTCCGGTGAATTATGCACGCCTCTTAGGACTGCCTGTCAAAAAAAAAAGAAAAAAAAAGAGGGGGATGATGCGAGAAGAAAAGAAAAAGAAAGGAGGAAAAGAGAGCTACTTCCGATTTCGTGCATGTCCATTTGCAGGCGATATCGAAAGAGCAAACGGACCCGTACTAATCTGCACCAGCACATGAATCCACACGCACGCGCACAGTTTGAACCTTGGAGCAGATGGGCTACAGCGGGCAGCCGAGGCTGAAATTCACCAAAACTGCTCAGTTAATTCGGCCCAAAGGGAAACATTTGAAACGTTTAAAACAGAAGCATGGATCCATCCCTCCTTGGTGGCGTCAGGGTGGGATTTCCTCGCCAGACGCCAAATGGGCATCGTTTAAACTACTGTCCCGTTATGGGCACGGTGTGCCGTCTTCTGATGGCTCGCTCGAGCAGGATGATGCGAAATGCCGCAAAAGCAACCTCAATCTCAAGCATCTCTAGCAGGGCAAGTGTTAACGGGGATGCGGTGGAACGGGAGAGCCGGATTTTCCCGTCGAAACGTAACCAAACGCGAAGGGCGTAGCGTCTGAGACTCCAAAACGGCAGGGGTGAAGTTCCGGGGCTGACATTGAAGCAACGTAGAAGTCCAACTAAAACCCCGGGGAGTTCCACAAACGGCTGAGTTTCCTTACGATCCTATGATTTATGTGTTCATTTCCTGAGAGGACCAAAGATGCTATCCTATGGATGGATTAAAAAGCGGTGGAGGCGGAGCAGGCGATTCGGCTACTCACAGGACAGCAGATAAAAAAACGGGAGGGGGCAAGAGATTGAAAACAACAACGACGAAAGAGCTACGAGCTAGCTATATAATGCAGAAAGAAGATTGAAGATTAGCGCCAGGAGATTACAAGCAGCGCACACAGCCTTTAAACATCCAGGTCGTCCGAGTTCTCAGATCCGTCCGTCCGTCCGTTCACTCTCGCATCCCGATCTCCTAGTGCAGTCGTTTGCAGGTCATCGCTATGAACTCTTATGCTCATCCCGCCGCAAACCCGCAGCGAATGGAAAGCGTTATTTGCTCGCTGTTAAGATAATTACAGACGGTAATTACGGAGCCTTTCAATAACCCACAGCCACTTTAGAATACGGCACAGGAGATGCAGGCCTCCATTAATAACGATTAAAAGGACTGGCCGAGGGTCAGAGGATGTGGTTAAGGCTTTTGAATGCATTTTATTTTTTACACAAAAGCACCAGAAACTCTGTAAGACGAAGCAGCCAGTCCGTTACGTTCAGCTCAAAGGCAACGGTTAAAGGGTGTGAATAGACACTCTTTATTAAAACATGCTATCCCTCGGGGAAAGCAGTATTAAAGACTGTACAGTAAAAGCAAAAGCAGTAACTTTCTAGTAGCTGCTTCCATCGCATAATGGCCTGTTCCACGCTAGAATCCAGCTGGTGCGCTTATGTAACGCATATGTAAGTTCTAAGTTACGTAAGGAGAAGGCGTTTGGGCGCTCGTCTGACCGTGAGACCTTTTGCCGTATGGCATGTTTCTTTTCTTTTTTTTTTTTTGCCCAGAGAGTTCTGTAAGCGCTCCTGCGACCCTTCGTAACTTCCCCGATCGATATCTTCTTGGCTCGGCCATCCAGTTAGGAGAGATGACTCAATCTAGGCAAGGTGTTGGTGGTTCCATACGCTTCTCACGTCTGAGTAATGCTCGGAACGTTACTCAGTTGTGAAAACCTCTGAATTGGTTACCTTTGTTCCGGAGCCTTCTGAAAGCAATTGCTCATAGATATGATGCCCAGTAAGATGCCCAGTACTACTCACAGCGCCAGTGTCTCAGTGGGTGGAGCCAGCTCCTAGAAAATGCCAGTGCCAGAGGTCTTGTGTTCAAGCCTGGGTGGGCGAGGCTTGCAACGTGAAGGTCCAGTGGTGCTCTTACAGAAAATGACAAGGCATGGGCATCAAGAAGGGCACCTGGCATAACAAATATGGCATAAATATGAGGACAGCCTGCTGTGGTGTCTCCTAACGGGAGCGTCTGAAAGAGGCTTTTCACAAGGTCCGGACTGATGGAGATTGAAAGGCGTAGGTAATTTCTGAGCTACGTCGATAGAGATGCAATTTTACTAAGGAAGGAATTTCAGTCGTACAAAGTGCCTGAGATAAATGCATGAATGATGGACTCAGCAGCAGAGTGAGACCGACAAGGTTTCACTGTGTTCTGGAGTTTGGAAAAAAAAAAGGAAAAATAAAAGCGGGTTTTTCATTATGGACTTTGTGTGGGAGTGAAGAGAGTCTCGAGCGTAGACTGCTTCCAAGCCCGAGAAGAGAATAACAAAGCAGAAGAACTGCATAATTTCCACGAGGGTTATGGGGTCCAGTTATTAAAAATAAGCCTGCACAAATACGTTCGAGCTCGTCTCGTGGCTGTTGAGTTTCTGAAAGCTGCTCGTCGTCCAAGACGTGGATTAAGTGGATTTGTATTAGATGTAGGGAACGTCTGAAATGCTGTAATTTCAGACCGGAGTTCGGTTTTGATCTGTGCGAGATCTATATCAATTACATTAAAGCAATGAACCGAGAAATCAGCCTCAAGGAACTCCTTGTGCAACGGTGGAGATAGGAGTCCTAGTCAAAGAGGGTAATGAAATGTTTTAATCCTTTAGATAAGACGTGAAGCGCTCCCAATAAAAAGTGCCTAATCTTATGAAAGGCCGCTATCATGCCGAATAAAATACGAACCGCGGAAGTCAGCAGAAACAAACACGGATCCAATCTCTTAATTAATCTTTTCTGTCGCTTTCTGCTACGCGCACATGTGAAGATCTGGAAGCCTGAGGAGCACCTTTCCAGCATTCCAGTGCGCTGAGAGCTGGACAAAATGGTACCAGCCGGACTCGGGGGTTCCAAGAACCAATCGGTTGATCACCGGTACCCTTGAAGTTCAGGTTCCTCCGTTTCGGGTTTCATTTCATAAATTCCACCGGATCATCTAGCCAGTTTCAGCAGGCTGGGTTCTTAAATCTCCATCGCCCCTCAGGGTGGGCTCTGGGCCTTGGGTTGTCACACGACCAGACCAGAGATGCTCCGCACGTGTTTCCCACCCAACAAGATCAAATATAACCATGGACTACAAAAGCCTCCTTCAGCGCTGCTGGTATGTTCTCGGCACTGCTGAGCAGGGGGACCCCACAAGCCTTTTTGTTTGGGAACTTCACCGACCCGGTCGTCTCCCCGTTAGGACCCGGACCCGATACAAAATGCACCGATAGAAAGCAGGCGGAAACAACACGGAAGATCAGCCAGATGAACCAGAGTTCCGGTTTAGGGAGTCACCGATTAGAGGGAGTAAAAAAAAAAAAAAAGAGTACTACTTGCAATAGGACAGGTAGTATACAGCTTGGAGAGTCTTGCACACCACCCCATTTAGAACAGGCGCTAAAAGAAACGGGAGCTACCAAGCAAGCGAACTCCTTGTGTGTGTGTGTGTGTGTTAATAAGGGACCTAACGCATGTCTTTGGGATGCGGGAGGGAACGGATTCGTGATCGTGTGCAGCCACACACACACATAAGAGCATCAGCTCGCAGTTCCTAAGACGAACAAACTCCCTGGCGAGCCGGAGTGAGTTAGCGATGCCTCGGACGGGGCTCCCGGCGGGCTTTGGCTAGCCTGCACTCAGTGCCCGAACCCTTTAAAGAGTCGTGATATGATGACTAAGAAAAGCTCTCTCCAAATTAAATGAATATGCCCGTGCAAATCGCATCAGCTAATGAGAAACGAAGGAACTCTTAGTAAACTGAAATCCAATTATAAAACTCCGCTCAGAAATCAAATCCGACGGCCAGCTTTGTTTCGCAGAAACGCAATAACGCTGATGCGAGGATATATTATGTTGCTACATGTAGATGAGCATTAAGTAAACCATCTGTCCATTCGCAGCTACGCCCTTCCTTCCTCCCTATTGACCAGCTGGTCTTGAAACGGTGCCATGTTTGTTTTACCCACTGATTTGTTTCCTTGCCCCTTATCTGCCTGCTCTTCAAAGAAACGAATCGATTTTCGCGTTGCACGGCTTGAGACTCCAATTGAGACATCCGCAATTATGAATAATAAATCGGCAAAAAAAAAAAAAAAAAAAAAAGCGCAGTTACAAGACTGAACACCTGAGAAGATTTCGGAATCGGACGTGTATTTAAAGGCCAAAACGACAGTCATTCTGCCTTTTCCAGGGGGCACCCCAGGTCTCCTCGGGCCACCACAGACTCGGCCTCCTGGATCCCGAGGCTCTGCCGTAAACGATGAAGACCCGGGGCCGAGACGGAACCAAGAAGGACAGGCCCTGGCTCCTTTGTTGTCTCTGAACTTGTGATAGTTGTGATAGTTGTGATAGCAGCATGGCTCTGTCACGCCAGAATGTCACTCAAATATAAATTTGTGATAAAAACGTTCAATTCTCAAATAACATTTATGTTGGGCACCAACATTTTGGTGAAAATGATTCTTAAACAAACTGCTATAAAAGCAACCAAACACTCGAGGTGTTTCTGTGACTAACACCACGGCTGCGATGGTCTGCGGCACAAGCCGAAAGCGTGGACATCACCGAAAATTCAAAAACAAAAGACGATCCAAAATAAACGTTTTCTCCCATCAAACACAGACATGGACATAAGTAATCAGACCCATGACATTTAGTTCCCATTTCTGTGGTTCATCTTTGAGATGTTTCAGCACCTCGATTGGATCCACCTGTGGTGAATTCAGTGGGTTGGACGCCCCCTGTCTATATAAGGCCTCACCGCCGAGCAAAATCAGAGCGAAGAACCAAGGCATGAGGAGGAAAGGGCTCAGAGACAGGATCTGGAGACGGCTCCGAAACATTTCTGCTGCCCTGAAAGTTCTCAAGGGAGCACTGGCCGCCGTAATTCTTACATGGAAGATGGCTGGGGCCCTTCCAACCAGGACTCTTCCAAGATTTGGTCGTCTCACCAAAATAAGTAAGCAGGAAGCGGTGAGAAGGATCTTTGGCAAGAGACGTGATCAAGGACCAAGTGGTCTGTCTGGGTGAACTCCGAGGATCTTGTATGAAGACGTGAGAAACTCAACCATCATGGCAGCACGTGAAGACACCTGAAAGGTCGGCCTGGAGTTTGCATCTTTAGAATGACCTCCACTGGACCACGACGAGACGGTCCATTTCCATCGGCCATGGACCTCGGGACATGTAGGCTGGAACCACGAGCTTGTTAGATTCTTGGAAAAGAGGGCTTGGTTTCTCGGGATGCCGCTGTGACGCAGAGGCACGCTCCCCCCCGAAGTGGCACGTGCTCAGCTCACTTGGTGTCCAGACGCACCCATAGCGTCCAAGTGTATCTTCCCTTCCGGTTAGACTAAGATCTAATCAATCCAAAACACATCACAGCAGCGATCATGGACTGTCTCCAGTCCGATATGCGTCTGAAATTGGGATTAATCCCTAATCCAGACCTCAGCGGAGCTGGGATTGGGATTTAAAGCAAAGACGCGGTGCTTAGAATGAAGATTAGATTCCTTGAAGAGTACAAATCAGCGAGTTCTGTAGAGCGATGCAGCCTGGCGTACAGTATTATGACTCACATATAACTTTGTGTGTGTGTGTGTGTGTGTGTGTGTGTGAGAAAGAGAGAGAGAGAGAGAGAGAGGCCGAGATTTACAGTCGCTTTGACGCAGTTAGCTGACACACATGGCAGGCGATGCAGCGTTTATAGCAGTCGAGCTTTGTCCTTTTTCGAAGCCATAACTACTGAAGTATTTGTACACTGCCATCACAAACTCGACCTCGTCCACAGCTGTAATTATGAAAGACTGTGTGTGTGTGTGTGTGTGTGTGTGTGTGAGAGAGAGAGAGAGAGAGGTCTGGTTGGATGTAACTAAGTAATTGTTGCCATGGAGAGCAAACGGGGTGATGATGAGAGCTGCTGCTTGTTCTGACATCAAAACTAGAATAAACAAATGAAAAAGCCACCTTAGAAATGATGATATACATTTTCAAGAAAAGGAATGACCAGACCGACCTCCTGTTCTCCAGGGTTTACTAGAGTACTAGAGTGTAAAATTAGAGCAGTGACGTCATCGAGTGCGTTCCAGGTGCATTTAACAGTCCCGTCCCCGCACGAAATCGCCTTTCATCGACCGGGCCTGCACTGGACTAATCGGATAATGGAAAACCTCCGGATTTACACGACCCCGGGTAACATTCGGCTCTCTGCCTTGCAACCAGGCAATCATCGTGCGGAAACATGGGGCGTAGACGTTTAAACTTTCAAATCAAACATCCCACGATTCATGTTCTCGCCCACCCACACTGCACTGCGTTTCGGAATATACAGAACCTCCCGAAAGCGAAGCAAAGCCGCCAGAGGTCGCCGGATCCAGTGGGAAATAGTCAACGGAAATAGAGGCCGAATGAAGCCTTTAAGTCTTTAGAAAATGCTGACCTGGCAACCGCGGGGGAGGCTGGCGCGCATGTGCAGACTGAGAACACCTAACAGCTCCCTTTATTGCGATTTCTAGATCGGAGTTTGCTGTGCTGCTGCATGCGTGATTGCTTGAATATTCTGTCGAAATACCTGTTGGAATCTGACCATGATCAGCTTATTAAGTGCATGTAGACGTACCCAATAGCTCGTTGTCCCACTGGACCGCCGAGCAGGACCCGTATTAATCGGTTCCTCAGTTTGGGTGTAAATCCGATGCCCTGAATCCTGGCACCTGCTAAGTGATGTGTGGTTTCCTGCAGATGTTAAGCCTTAAAAGAGGTAACTGTCTAAGGGACGCCCAAAGTATCCGCCCAAATGGACGCCCTGACCCAGGGTTTAATCCACAGTGCACCCTGGCTCGCGCTGTCGTTCCTGTGATTACGTTTGAGATCTTGGATCCTCTCTCAGCTGTTCGTCGTGTTTTACACCGTCATCAGACGCCGAATGAAATGTTAATTCCAAGATGTTGCTCCATATTTACCCAGCTGGGAAACGGCGCGCCTTTACAGCTGCTGCGTGGGCATGGCGGGTAAACGCAGGCGTTTGATATCTGTTCCAAATCAAATCCAGTGCGAGCTTCATACACACATCCTGCTAGTGACAGTACTGCAAAAATCCCAAGCGACTGTTTGGTCCAGGTCCAGGTCTTGTTATTGTGCCTGCACGTCGACGATTTAAGCTGCTGGCGGCTTTGTTTAAACCCGAGTATTGTTTCTGACCACGTGCACCCCTTTGCGAGCGCAGCCTGGAGGGCAATCCCTCCACATCCTAGATAATATCAAACTTATTTTCCGAGCGTGCTCAAACGGGGAAACAAGTCACGAAATCGTTCATCTCAAGCTGGACGAGCCCTCGTGTGGGTAAAGGTAGATACTGACATCTTCTGTGGACTTGCACGAGTTCAGAGATTAAAAATAAATAAATGAATAAATACATAAATAAATAAATAAAGCCAGGCTTGAAAAATGGGGTGACCGGGTCAGATTGGGCTTATAATTCGAAAAAAAAAACAAACGCTTCATTGTTTGTTTCGATTTTTGGGAACGTTGGAAGAAATGAAGCTGCATTTTATGCGCTGATTTTCTTTTTTTTTTGTTCTTTCTTTCTTCCTTTGCAAGGTCTCGGACAAAAACAGATATTACAAGGCCATAACGACGAGGCTTACGCTTGTTGCAGCTTCTGCGTTTTTTCCAGCACTGTTCAGTTTTGTAGCCTTTAGTTTTTCAGTTCGCACACGATCTGTTTGCTGTCCTGAAGTGCTGCGCGGTTGAAGAAGCGAGCCAGACAGGGTTAGGGTCGAGACGAGAAAGCAGAGACTCGTTCCTTGGCGATCTACGGATGCCCCGACCTCCTAAAAGGAGACGGTGCAGCCATGCTCGGCTGCTTTTTAAGAGACCTTCATAAGAGTTCAGACTCGCGTTAGATCATGCTCCGGTGCTTTTGCTATTATCTCTTATGGCAAGAGAGTTTAATAAGTGGATTTCTGGGGCATTATGAACTATGTGCTCGGGCTTCGTGGAGGCTGAGTAGAAATTGCACCTTTTTTTACGTGTGGGAAGGTTTTGGAAATGGAAGGAGGCCACAAAGGGCTTCACAAAACAAGTCCAGGCTTCAGTCAGCCCTGACTCTTATAATGCAATAGCTGGTTATTATTATTATATTATTATTATACGAGGTGGAATCAGTAATCAGCTGTCCAACCCATCAGAAGATTTCTCAAGTTATGCCACTGTTGGACCCCTGAGCAAGACCCTTAACCTTCAAACCGGACATTATCCCATGCCTGGATAAAGGATTGGATTTTAACAAAGGGACAAACCACCAACTTGTGGTTTTCAACTGTGATGGCCGACGATGGTCCGAATGGGCAGGAGAGCTGCTGTGGTTCGTTTAATCCCGGACTAATGCGTCATAGCAAACAGTGCAGCGCCCTCTGCTGTATAAGGGACTGCATAACTGTTCTGACCGTACTAACCTGAATCCACCATCCAAAATTGGACCTTGGAGCAACGACAGAAGGCTTTTGACGCCCAGCATTTATCTCTCTGTGTCTCGGCAGCGGTGTTTGCTACTTGTGCCTGATTTTGCTCCGTCTTCCCTTGCGGTTAACACTCCCGGTTTTGCTTACCCTGGAATTGTCCCAGCCATTTTCCTTAACGACCCCTACACTTTAAATGCTAGATATCTTCATGGGCAGTATGAGTAAAGCGGTGAATTTTTTTGAACTGCGTTTTAAGTCACACCGCTCGAATTGCGGCCGCAGGGACGTGGTGATCCCTCGTGGATGGAAAGGACAGACCGATTCTGCTCCGCTCACTTCCATTTGTCTCCCTAGCGTCTCTGCATGGGGTGGTAATGAGAGTTTTGGCAGGCACACCGACCCTGTTAGCAGGAGCCGCCACAAATCCATAGCCGCATCAATAGCATTAGCATATTTAATCACGTGGATCGAAGGGAGCTGGCGTGAGGGTTAGGTGTGCGCTGTACGGTGGGTACACGCACGCGAGCCTTAAAACCTTGTAGTTTTATGATCGATGTGAGAATAACGTTCACCGTAGCTCCGATATTAATTAGAAAACCGGATTCAGAATCTGAGCCTCGGGGCTGTAGTGCGCCTCGCAAACACCAGAGGGCGCCAGAGCTCCGCTGCAGAGCTGCTGCACGTGCCGAATTCGTTAGTCGGTGTTCAGATTAATCTGAGCTGACAGCTGGAAAATGTTCAGTGTCTTTCCACAATCGCCACCGTCTCATTTCACTGCACGCTCCGTCAAGCGGCTACTCCAGAAAATATCCTGAATGATATTTGGATATATTTCGAGGGGTTGAGCCTCTCCAAGTGGAGTGCTGCCGTCTCTCAACAATGGATGCAAATCGCCTGAGGGAGTTTGCTTGAGCAGAAGGATTAACGCTAGCTTGAATGGCACACTTGGCGAAGCAAAAACGAGAGACGTGACCGTACAGAATCATTACAGGGGTTGCTGGAGGGTTTCGGTGAAGACCCTCGTCGCGCCATCGTCCTGAAGCTTCTGTAGATGTTGAAGGTGACGTCCCAAGCTGTGCCAAACGCCTCGTGTGAGACCTAAGGGTGAATCAGTCGCGACCTCTCCTGGGAATACCTGGAATAGGAGATATTTCCAGAGGTCTCCAGCAGGTTGGAGTTACTCCAGCTGGGTTACTGTCATCACCCATGGGCATGAGCTTTGGGTGCGAGACAGGTGAGGTTTTTGGACGTCTTCTTTTGGTTGATTTCAGGTAGTTTCAGGACTGTCTCCCCCATGGCTCTTCTTCTTCCCATCCTGGTGCCATCGCTTCCCCAGATAAATGATACCCATGGACCCTGAAATTTTTTTATAAAATCTGACCCTCGCGCGCTGATTTTAGGAGGTCCTTCCTGTATTGAGAGCAGACAGGATAGGAATCGTTGCCCTGCCCGTGGCTTTAGGCTCAATAAGCGGCTGTCGGCGCCCCCTGTCTGCTTCTTTGTGACGTCAGGTCCCCCAAATACAGTACGCTGATCAACCTCGACCTTTTGCTGGGCCGCAGCCTTGGCTAGTTTATCTCACAGATCAAAGACTCCCGTCGAATTCTGCGCTTGGTTAAAGGCAGGTTATCCGGGGGACCAAACGTGGGCCGGACGCTGAACTGAACGGTAAAATACTGTATAGTGTATCGACGCTGTTTCGTTTTTTTAAAGAGGGTTACAGCCTGCTATTTCATGCCTATTAACCGCAACAACCAGCGTTATGTTTCTGTTTTATTCCACGAATAAAGTCCGTTCTCACAAATCGAACGGCGCCCAGCATATTTCCAGGCAGCGATCGTTTACTGTTATGGTTTAGCGTGCGTTTTGTTATTACGTGCCGATTTATAGGGTGGAATATAAACCTGTATCGACGTTCTCAGAAGCCCCTTCTCAGAAGTGCTTCCCTTGAAGCCGTTTGGACTCGAGAGACGATCGGATGAAATGCCTGATGCGAAATATTCATTTCAGCCCCTATTAGAGAAACCGTTACCCTGGGTGAATATCCTCCTTCTTTTTTTCTTTCATCTGTCAAGATCGGGGGTGCCACGAGATTTTGGAGGGCAGACAGATCAGGGGACGGTCCGCAGACTTTTGGGTCTGGCTTACGTTTAGCCGGCGAACTTCCAGCGTGAAATGCGAGTGGGTGGTTACGAAGGCCTTTGGTGCGTAAATCAAAGGCGGCTTCTCGACATGAAATGAATCTTCATACTTTGAAATCGTTTGGATTGGATTCCACGTGATCGATATCCAAGGATTCAGATTTTAGAGAGAGAGAGAGAAAGAGAGAGAGAGAGAGTGGCCTTGGGTATAGTGATGGGATCGGGTGTAGTGTAAAGCTTCTGCTCACATTCACCTCCATTAAAATTCATGAAGCGTATTGGCTTTTGATTTAGGCTGCCAAGACTTTCGGAGAGAATAAGAAAGCCAGGGAGAGAGAACGAGAGAGAGAAAGAGAGATTCTCTCATGTCCTTTGGGCTCGAACCAGAGGAACAAAGAGGAGATATCATAGTCAGTTTGTCCTGGAGGCAGCTTAATAATTAATTTGGAAAGGAATTGTGTTAAAACATCAACGCTTCGGCAATTGTTCGACCTTCCTGCTGATCGTATAATAACAGAAAATGATCAAGAATTCAGCACTGGCCTTAGAAACGTCAGTAACCTTTGATATGCAGGCGACCCCGGTCCCCGACGCCCGAAACTGGGACCGTCTGAGGCTCTGCTAACGAGAGTGTGGAAGTGGAGAAACGTTCTGGGCTCGCTAACGTCATTTCCGATACGTGTGGATAAGGCTAATCCGATAAAAGATCCGATAATAATCGTTCACGTAGTAAAACGCTTACCGTATCGCAAGAAGAGCTCGACGGCTGAAAAAAAAAAACCGAATTTGGTTTGAAGCGGATTCTGGAAGGACCCGATCCATACGGCTGCCGGAGCCTGAATGGACTCCATGGCAGTTAATAATGATTGTAAGCCTCAGCGGCAGATGCTCGAATGTTCTGCGGTTCAGGATATTGATTTGTTGCCTCCTCGATTTTATTCGGAGCGCCAATAATGTGGTTTCTATAAAGAGAGTAAAAGGCATCATTCAGTTATCTGGATTCCATTTTTCTGCAGTCGTTGTGGCTTATCGTCGTGACCCAGCGATCCAAAAGTAATTGAAAGTGTCGGGAGGTTGTGACTGTGATAACAGCGTCTCTCATCTCGAACTCTTCCACATTTTCCGGAGCGTGGAGGGGTCCCGCCCAAGGTTTTGCCGGCGCTTCGGGGGACCAATCAAATCCGCGTTCGGATTGTTTCACGGCCAGGCGCGAGAGACGCCGCAGGTGTTAAAATTACAAAGTAAAGTGGCCGTAGAATGAAATCTGTTCTGACGAGCTCCGTTTAATTACGACGCTGATAAGCGGCGTGAGCATCTGCCGAAAATACTGCATCTGCCATTCAGCGGGTGAGAAGGTGCGGCGCACCAATTAGCCACGTCGTAAGAGAGGCTACTTTCACACGCGTTTTAACCTTGCTCGTGGCCAGGGCACTCCCACAGGTCATTGTAATCATTGCGTGGTCCTACGGCAGCATCCCGGGAAGTGTTTGGGCGGTGAAGATGATCAGAGGAACTCCCTCCAGTTCATCACCAAAGGTTTAGGAACTAAAACGATGTTCCTCAAAGAAGGGAAAGGGGATTTATTGTAGATATTTCTCCCTCTGCGGAGCATCCTAGCATCCAACCATTCAGAATCTGGATGAATTTCAGTCCTAAAAAGTTTCACCTTTACCGGGGTGATCTCTCTGCGCTCCCTCAGCCATTCATCTGTGTCTGATAGGAGCACGTGGGTAAGGGATTAGTTTATCCAAGCTTTATCGAGCTCTACGGTGCAAAGTTACGTTCACAAACACCGCTTACAACTTTACTGTACCAAAAACAAGCCTCGTGTTTTAACCAGCTCAACAAGCTCCGCCCACTTCTCTGGGCTCGGAGGCATCTAGGATGGACCGTCACCCAGCGGACTTGGGTACTGGGCTGGGTTTGAGAGACCTGGGTTTAGCTGGATTAGCTGTCTGTGCGAGAAGGGATTGTAATGGACGAATAAAACTCCAACACATCAACAGTGACCTGTACTCTGCCCTGTACTCTGCCCTGTACTCTGCCCCGTAGTGGACCTGTAATGGACCGGAGCCCCATTTAGGAGCGTAACTTGATATCGCCAGACTTTATCAGACTGTATCTTGCTTGGATTTGAACCCAGGGAGGAAGGAAGGAATGAAGGAAGACCGATTGTACCCAGAGCTTCTTTTAAGTCCTCCTCGATTCTCTTCAGCAGATCAAGAGTTACTTTCCTTGGCCGATAATCTTTAGGCAAGCTTCTCAAAGCCGATCAGGCGACGCGAAAAATTCTACAAAAGTGCCGCCACACCAATTAAGCGTAGGAGTGTGAAGGAAGGCGCCGGCGAAAGGTGACACGATTTAAATAACTTCATTAATGGTGTGGAATCCAGTGGGTGCCTTGGCAATTATCGCTGTGACCCAGAGAAATTAGCTGCCAGTCCCTCAAGACTCGACCCAATCTCAGGCTAACGAGAACGGCGCTGCGACTGGGCGGCCTGTCCGCGCTCAGGTGCGTCCTCCGAACACACATGGGAGACCTTACCACGGATACGCGTCCGAGAGAAAAGGCACGGGCTCAGGTCGGCCCCGGGGGGAGATACCCGATTTCTAACCGTTCGTTGTTTTGGCCGAGATTCCCGTCTTTCCGTCTGCTTCCCTCTTCGTGGAGGCAGCATTGTCTTTCATTTCTCCTCCAGTCTGCAGGGATCGGGAGCTATTCCTGGAGCTCAGGGACAGCATGGTGACCTCAGGCAGGGACGCAACGTCGGCGACGACGATTTCTCAACGTGAGTCAGTTTGAATTCAAAGCCGAGGATTATGGAGGATTGTTTGGGCGCCGTGGGGTGGAGAAGAAGAGTAAAACGTGTCCTGATTATTGGGGAAAGCTTCTTTTCAGCCACAGACCCTCCACCCACAGACAGACAGTCTTATATAATCCATCAGCTAAGCATGACTGTCCGTTACAATCAGCCAAACGCTGTAACAGCAACCAATTCCACAGCCAAAATACAGTTTTTTTTGTTCCACGAGTCATCTTCGAGAGGCTTGTTCTTCGGGACATGGAGCGTCGTCCTGATGGAAGTAGCCATGCGTAAAGGGGTGCACGTGGTCAGCAACAATACTCTGCAGACTTTGGGGTTTCAACGATACTCAGTCGGCGCAAAGTGTGCCAAGAAAATGGCACATCAGAACCCGGGACTCATCTTCTGGTCCGTTATCCAGTTTTGGTTGCCTGTTCTAAGCAGTTTTTTTTTTTCTCGCTCTTGTAGCCCGTCTGCTTCAAGGTTGGACATGTTGCCTGGCCAGAGATGCTCGTCTGCATACCTCGGTTGAACCCAGTTGTCACTTGAGGTCACTCTTCCCTTTATATCAGCTCAAACTAGTCTCAAACTAATTCTCCTCCAAACCTGCAAGGCATTTTCGCCCTCAGAACTGCCCTCACTGTGTATTTTCCCCTCGTTCACGGCCGCTTCAATCACCCTTCTTCCCCATTCTGGTGTTCGGTTTGATGGAGCAGATGGTCTCGAGCATGTCTACATGCCTAAACGTGCTGGGCCGCTGCCGTTTTGATTGGCTGATTCGACAGCAGTCGAACAGGCTCAAGCTCCTGGCCGACGGTCAAGCATCTCAGAATCGGAGTCGCTGTGCTCGTTCGCTTGCCATTTTTGGCCTCGTTGAGTCCCTGCCGCGGTGACTCAGTGGTTACGGCTCTGGACTCTTAATCGGAAGGTCCCTATCAGGTCCTTGAGCCTGGCTCTTAACCTTCAGATTCTCCGCTCAATTGCGAGTGTGATAAGGGCATCTGCGTAATTGCGTTTTCAAAAGGCTAACGCATTTCTCAGCATGTCATATTGGGACGGGTGACGTGACGACCCGCTTCACATTCGTGCAGCTGATTTTATAATTCAGTTTTCTTCTCATGGTCTGTCCAAAAACAGAAAGGAACAAAAATAATAATAACAATAACCGTCACCTGCACTATTGGAGTGACGCGTCATCGTCATTCGAAGCCAAGGTCAGTCAGATTTATTCCTATATTGCTCTTCACAACGGTTCACCTTCTCATAGAAGTTTTACCAATCTCTCGAGTCCCAACCGAGCAAACCTAGGGTGACAGTGGCAAGGGGAAACTCCTGGAGGACCAACGCTCAGAAAGGCACCAGGCAAGGTGCTTAAGAAACCTACTAGAAACGAACGCTTAATATAATAACTGTGGTGGCCTAGTGGTTAGCGTCCTGAATTATGGACCAGAGGGTCCAGGGTTCAAATCCCACCTTTGTTGGGTTCGCTGTTGGGTCCCTGAGCAAGGCCCTTAACCCACGTCGCTCTGGGTAAGGGCGTCTGCCAAATAATGCCTCGGGAACCTGTGTCAAAACAGAACATTGACGTGAACATGAACGTATGTTCCAGTTTCTGGTATTTTGATGTCAGGGGTTCGGCTGGCCCTGAGAATGACCGGAGAATCACCCACTGAAGTGGCAGTGCCAGGAAAGGTAAGGGATGTTCAGTCAGTGTGACGCCAGGTCTGTAGGTGTTGTAACTACCACGAGATGCCCGTGGAGCTCCACCAGAGGCTGTGGAGTCCAAACCATTTGTTAAATCAAGCAGACAGACCAATACAGTCGGTCTAGATTCCTAATAAAACGCTAGATAGTTCTTGTACGTATTTTGCATGCCCCCCCATAGCCTGACTAAATGTCAGCTGCGTTTGTTTCGGTACGAAGACGTACCCCGTGCTGCGTTCCTTTCCAAATCACGTCTGTGCGTCCTGGGGAACGGTTAATGCGACCGAACGCATTTCGGCCATTCCCAATCACGCACAAGGAGCGCCATCGTGAAGCTTTGATCTTTATTTCCAACGAGAAAATGAGTCGATACAAATAACGGACTGGCTCACCAGCTGGGCTCAGCGCTCCACTAATTTCCATCATTACTCATGAGGATTTGAGCAGACGGCCTTCCATTACTCAGCCGGGGTTTGCTCGCCTTGAGATGTTTCTCCTGGTAACAGGCGGAGCTAACCGCCGGAGAGAGGCGAGAACATCGGTGCTGAAAGATGTCATAAGGCGGTCGATTAGCTGCAGATCATCACCATCGGTACGTCTCCGGCACGTTTGTAAATTCCCTCACCGACACTGATTGCTGGACCTACAACGGGCTGGAAGACGGATGTTAAATCAATATCTGTCCAAAGCCTTTTGCGTCGCCGGCTGGCGAGGAGAGGAGAAACGTCGAAGCTGGACTAGAAGCAGGAACACGGAGCATGGTAGAGGTGGCGTGTGGTTCCAAACTTAACTGATCTAAATCAAAACGTCGTCTTAAAGGCGGTTTAGGCTGCGCCGAAATCTCGGTGTGCTTTTCTGCATTAATTCTGCATCACGGACGCGTAAATGACCTTTACCAAGGGTCCAGACCCGACCCCGTACCATGATAGAGCCTGGCTCTTGGATGGTCCTTTTCTCCTATTTGGTCCAAAAAAGATCTGTAGGCACAATCCCAGTTTCCCCCGTAGAGCTCAATAAGGTAAAACGTTTGATAAACTAATCCCTTACCCACGTGCTCCT
>JAYJMA010120735.1:0-17195 GCA_036873895.1 Parotocinclus cabessadecuia
TTCAAATCCCACCTCTGCCAAGCTGCCACAGTTGGGTCCTTGAGCAAGACCCTTAACCCACAATTGCTTAAAAAAGTGTAAGACTGTATTAATTTTAAGTCGCTCTGGATAAGAGCGTCTGCTAAACGCTGTAAATGAAATGAAATGAAATAATAAATTTACATAAAGCAAAAGGGCAGCATAAATAAAAAGTAAAAATGAGTTTACAAAAAGATAGGCAAGTAGAGAGAATGAGTATGGGAGAAAAAGATGAACCGGAGAGGCCTTTCTTTCCTGATCAGTGGGTCGTAAGCTGCACTGTGCCCTTGCATTCCAGCTCTGCTTCAATGAAGAGAACTGCAAAATCTCCCACAGAGCTCCATCTCTGGCCAAATCTCAAACACGAGTGTTTGATTTACTAAAAGGAGCTCAGCACCTAGACAGAGGACTGATTTAGCCAAGCTATAGTTTACAAAATAAGCAATATGGAACCATAGGGATCAATATGATCGGAAGAGATTGCATTAGTAGAAGCTAATGTTAGCACTTTATTGCAGCTTATTGTACTGAATAACCAAAAAGGCTATAATACAGAAATATAATAAGCTAATAAGTTTTGTGGACATACTGTTGTCTAGGAGAAAGGCGTTGGTTGACACAATATCAGCCAGAGCTTGATAAAATGAATGGTCTTAGTCAGTTGCATAGAAACCAAGTCTTATTATTAAAATTATATTATTTTATATAAGTTATATACATTATACATGTACTTTATATGGAATGGTACTTTAAACAAGGCCAGTGACATGACAGGTAATTGTAGGTTACCTAACAATATATAATTCTATCCATATATGGGCTTTAACTGAATAACACAATTATATTTAAAGGAGTAGGTTATTAACCTCAATGAAAATCAAGCTGAAACTCTAAAAACTATAAAATCTTACGGCTGAACAGAATGTATCAACATTAAGTGGCTATTGCTAACAGCCAGATGGACGAAAGTTTTGAGAAACAAACACCTGAGCAACCTAACTTCACTCTACAGGTTAACACTTTTCCTCTAACACAAAGTGGGACACAGCAATGTACACAAATTTGCTGGCACCCTATCCCATAACAAATTTCACCCAGTCCCAACAGAACCCATAACCATAAATCTACAGTGGGAAGGAGTGAAAGCAAGCTCAAGCTTCCGAGTAGGAAAAAAAAATCTCCTGCAAATCTTCTGCTTAAGTGCAGATTGGCAATTAAACTCTACAAATAAACAGAGTCGCCACTATATGTCAACCTGCAGCGAACCTATGTTGAAAGGCACCAGTTTAGGCAACAACAATAAATACACATGCATACTTGCAGTCTTCCATAATGTGCACATGCATGCTCACAAACTGCAACAATGTAGACACTTACATGTGTATACTTGCAATTAAATTACATTATAAAGACCTGTGTCTATGTACCCTCTCAACTTTTCTCTCCTTGCATTTATCTCCTTTCATTTCCCACTGAGCCCTACCATATGATTTTTCACCAATTCTGACAGCGTGTGTTAATGTGTGAGTGTGAAGCGGGTGATGGGGTTGACAGACCAAACAATTACACTAATGTTTTAAACCCTTCTCACCCTGCACCACCAACCCCTAGTCTTTTATTCATAATGGCCAACCACATGCCTCATATGAGATCTTTAAAAGCAGCCTGGAAACACTTACAGCAGCTGAGAATGAGTGTGCAAATGGATCTTCAAAGAGTGTATAAGACTTAAGCAAATCTATGCCCATTTAATTTACAGTGGCATTAAAGTGGGGTGTGCTCAAGGAGGCCACAAACGGAGCTCTACTTCTTTTTCGGTAGCCAATAAACAAAAATTCCATATAAATTCCAGTTGAAGGGGACAAGCGGAACAGACTGTACAAGACATGCTACAGTGGCATTCAAAAAACTTTCAAACAGGTATGAAAGCCTAGCCAATGGCCCGTTTTAGATAAGCAACTCAAAATGATGATTTGAGACCCAAATCACTGTAACAGCATGGAGAATCTCTTAAGGGGTCCCTGTGAAATAGGTAGTTTCCCACGACACAAGAGAGACATTTAGACAGTGTGAGAAACGAGATCGAACAAGACAAAAGCAAATAAAAGTTTGAAACTTTTACATATTACACTACAGCGAGGGACCTGAAACTAAGTGCCATTCTTATCAGATAACAGACTTCAGCCATCATTGATAAATGTACTCTGTGTCTACTGTAGCATTATCGCTTGGGAAGCCTGAGCATAGTCATTCCCAAACATGGCACATATCCAAGAAATTTCTACCAGGACATACTGATAGTATCAATTATATCTGTACGTCGCATAATGCCTGGTGAGAAATTTGTCAAACATTACAGCAAAATAAAGCGATTCATTGACTCAGTCAGTGATTCTACCTAATTTAAACAAGCCTACTGAATGAAATCATTCAGTAGCGGTGACTCAGTTTACTGATTTACCATATACCAAGAATCCAGGCTGTGTTAGTGAAAAGGAAGCAGTGCATAACTATACTGACCATATGGCTAATTTTAGGTGGTGCCACAATGTTCCATAGCAATATTTAACAACCTCACAGCTATAATGTTAAAATGAAAACTAGAAGATAGAACAGTTTATGCAGGTCTTCGAATATCCAAGTCAAAAATCTTACGTTAATTTTGGCCATATGGACAGAAACTCCTTAATTTGTGAATCCACACAATTCTCACTATCTTGACTGACTGGACAAATGTCAGTTTTTTTCTCCTTTGCTTAAACTTTTGGTATTTGTCATTACAAAGCAATTTTACCAATCAACTTGTGGGTTTGACTTCCTTGCATTTCAAATCTGAATTGTCCTCCTACTTAATATTTTCCAGTGAAATTTCTAGTACTATTGCTGGTACAAGCACATATTTTAAAGGGGTTTATTAAGCTTAACGTGGTTAGGATCAACATTGACAAACAGGGCTTCACTGTATAGCTTGGCATGTGACCGCAGCTTGGTTGAAATCTACTATTCACAGAGAGGGGGCCAGAAAGTCTAATTTAATCAATCCGATTTTGCCCCTAGGGACACAATTGCAAGGGGGACCAGGGGACCACATGGTATGGTTGACCAGGAGAGCAGGAGGTGGCTAATCCCTCCACACCTTACAATACTGGAGCCATGACCGTTTATGTCCTCCACTAGAGCATGATCAAAGCAAGTGTTCTCCTTACATGAGTAGATCTTTATGCATCCTTACATTAAATAAAGGCTTAAACGTTTAATCCTTTAAATGACAGCAATCTGTGATTCATGCTTACACAAGCAACTCACTGATCTCACTAGAGGCATTAGAATGAATAAATGTATAACTTATACATTATACATGTACAGTATAAAGAGGATACCTCACTACATTTCCCAGCGCTCAACACTCCTACATAACACACTGCCAAATCCTGAAGACAACTGTTGAATGGAGTGTACCTTAAACATACTTAAAACATATATTAAACCACAGTTCTGAAAAGTCATTAACATACAGCTTTTTCTCTCTACTTTTCCCAGTGCTCAACACTCCTAAAACATGACTCCCTACATCAGAGCAAAACTTAGGTGACTGGATGCCAAACAGATTTATTTATGTATGATCCATTTTTGATATACTGCTCACATAAATTAGAGGATATTTCAAAACGAAATATCCCCAATAAAATATCATCTAATTTTTGAGCAGTGTAGTTATTGTATAAATATGAGTTCTTTATAGCCCTGTAGTGTACAAGCTTACTATAACTCTAAATGCTGCATGTCCTATAACAACACCTGTGTAAAGACTTATCCTATAATAACCAGTCAGCAAGTTGCTAAGTGGAAAGGATCTCTGTCAATCAGTTTGTGAGTACAAATCATAGGAAAAATCACCACTTAAACCACTTAGTTTTTTCACAGTCAGACACTGCTTGACTTATCCATCAAGGCCATTAGATTTACGTTTTTAGATGCAGCATCAAACCCAGTTCAGCTGCTGAACTGGAGGTCTAAAGCAACAAGTGAGCGTTTGTTCCACAGGAATTTGGACTATGCGAGTGATAGAAGAGGGGGATGGGATAGAGGGAGTGAGGGCTGGTGGGAGGGAGGATAAAAAACAAGCTGTCTGCGAGGAGGAGATGAGCACTTTTCCCACCTCTATCTGAACGATTAGCCAAGGCCCGTGGCAATGGCCATCGTCATGAGAAGGTCAATATTGACACAGCGGTTAAATGTACACTTTCCTCAAGGTCCGCAGGCAGGATTTCAGCCTGACCATGAAAACAAATATTATAGTATAACCAAACGAAGCATGGCAGAAGAATGGCAGAAATAACTAACCATGTTAAATACAGACTGGAACATCCTGTATCAGAATGCTGTACAATATCTGCTACAGTTGTTCAATTTGAATGTGAATGAGCATTTTGTGTAACAGATGTTATCAAGGACATCTCTCGCTGCTTGAGATACAGAATTTGTATCTGTGTGCTGTTGCCTTTATTTGGGGACTTATAAAAGAGCAATAATGGTCAGTTTATATAAATAATTAAGACATGAAACAATTCGAAAGTATTTATTTATATAATTATACAATTATTTGTTTAAAAAAATCAGATGACCCAATTAATGGCACTCCTGCATTTTAATTCTTTTGTAAAACTATAAAAAAAAGCACTTTCAGTCTTAAATGGGAATAACATTTAAGATCATGTAAGGTTGGAGAATACAGTGCAGGGATTTTTTGTGAATTTCTAAACATTCCTCCTTAAAGAACCTCTTCAGATCATACAGGTCCCAGGTCCAGCACCAGTCAAAGACCCTGTATTGTTCAGTAAACTCCAGGAGCTTACATATGTGGTTAGAAAACAGAAAAAGCTTTTTCTTGCTGTGCATTCCAAATAACCACTTGGCATGAAAATGCCATTTGATTCTGATTGTCATTTTAGTTTAAAAGTAGGTCTTCATCTACGCAAATTAGTCACAGTTCCAGTTGATTGGAACGTTTTATTATAATTGCCCAACCTTTCAACAAGGGCATTTTCAGGCAAGTAACTGTTTATTCATAGCCATTCCCTAAATATGAAGGACAACAAAGTGTTCTCTTACAATCCCAAATCTGAAAAAGTTGGAACAGCATGGAAAATGCAAATAAAAACTACTGTTTCAAAATTTTACTTTTAATTAATTATAGACATAACCAAAGGTATTTCATGTTTTGTCAAGTTAATTTCATTTCAGTTGTTAATACTTATCCATTCCTGCAATTCAGACCTGCAACACATTCCACAAAGCTGGGATGGTAAAGCATTTACCACTTTATAATGTTGCCATTCCTTCTTACATTACTTAAAATATGTCCTGGCTCTAGGGATTCAAAGCAATGAATTGCTTCCAGTGTCCCATTCTTTTTGCAAACACATTGTTGTCTCTTTTTCGTTAAAAAAATTCAAATTGGCTCTACTTTTCATGATACAGTGGTGCATAGATACTTCTCACAGCCACTGATAAAACACTAAGCAAAGATTGCATCATCAGTATTGCATGATCTTTGAATGGCCAATGAAAGCTAGATTATGTCATTCTAATTAAACTTGCATCACACAACTCTAAGTAACGCTTACATCTTCCCAGGCAGTATTTTTACTGTTTGACTCATCGTTCAGCTATTCAGCGATGCCTAGGTTTGCATTAATAAAGCTTAGCAGAAAGTATCTCTGTTATATTTGTGGTGAAGTGACTCTTGATTCACAAAAGTGAGGTGCATAAACTATGAACAAAATCAATGGTGCCCCTGTGGTGGGTTAAAGGTGGTTGCCCTTATGTTTTGTCTCCAGGGTGGATACACAAAGTATTGCTGTTTGCTATGCAAATGTGCCAAGTACCGGTAAGAGGTAAGAGAAGAACACTACAAGAAAAAACTTGCAGCTGGATACAAAAATGTTCTTAAAAGCCAAATAAGATTCTGCTACCACCATTGCTTATCAAGTTGGGTCATATGAGGTACTTTGTGAAGGAAATAGACAGAAATGCAGAAACATTTCATTATCTCCTTTGTAAGTTTCCAAAGTTAAGTGAAGCAAATATAAACTAAGGAGTCTTCACTGGTCCTTAGATTCATGTGCTTCTTCAAGATGAGGAGTTTCACCATTTGCTGCATGGCAAGAAAAAGGCTGTATGGGCAACATTCCAGTTAGTGATAACAAATTTCCTTGGAAACACGAGACCAGATAACTATTAAGAGTTGGTGGAAAGTCTCCTTCAGTCATATAAAAAACTTGGCTATAACATGTCCTTAAAAATAATTTTCTCGCGCTCTCATATATACATGTCTTTGTACCAAAGTGTGATGCAGTTTGTGACGAACAAGGTGAGCGATTTCAAACATAAGTTGCTACTACGAAAGAAAGATATCAGGTTAAATGAAACCAGTACAAGACACTGGACACTTACAAGATATAATCTGTTGCCTGAATACAAGAGACACTTAAAAGGAGCTGATAATATTGACATATTTAGTACAGCCCAATGAATTTCGCTTAGGCTTGGTAATTGATTCATTAAAGTACATTTATGTACATTTGAGTTTAGTTTGACTCATTTGGTGAACAATACATGTGCATTTAATATTTTCAAAAGTAATAACTATATGTTATAATTAATTATTAATTCAAATCACAGTTTTGTTTTATATATATATATATACATAGTTTTGTTATATTTGAAGTTAGCACACCAAAATCATTAAGAGATGAAAAATGTTATTTCTGATCAAGCTTATTTTTTTGTTTTATTTTGTTGTTTTTAATTTTCTGTTGCTTCAAAGTTCCTAGACAGTTTGATCAAGTTATAAAAGTCAAATATAAAGGGAAATATGCTTCAGTTGCTTTTTTTATGGTTTTGCTTAAAGAACAAAATGTTGAAGGACTTTTTCATCTGACTAAATTTACCTCAATTAAAGGTTATTATTGTCTCATTTTAAAGTGTAAGCTTAAAGTAATGTGAATTTCTTATAACATCTTATAACACTTTTTGCTCAGCTCTACGAATAATTGTGTAAGGAATTGTATTTTATGAGGACAATTCAGAAATAATTGGATAAAAATGTGTGCTAAGAATATTATATTATTATATATTATATTATGTATAAATAACTATAATTACCTTTCAACTTATAAAGACATCTGAGCCATGAATAAACCAAGCAGTGGAGTCTTAGAAGATGATGAGGTTTAAATATTTAGTATGTAATTCCGGTGGAGCTTTGGGATTGCTCAGGAGCCTGAGGAACCTGTCTCATAATCATCCATATCTTCTCAGACTCATAAGTCCTCCTAAGTGGACTCACAAACTGTGATCTACAGACGATCCTGTACATGTGATCCTCTATTCTGTAATACATACCAGCTCCAGTTAAGTTGAAAAACTGGAACAGATAGATAATTAGCACCTCTGGTTCAGCCTATAAACATTTGTTACTGGGGTGTTCTATTCAATTTTTCCCCGAAGACCTAGAAGATATAGTTTACCTTTGGCACTCATTTAAGATCTTTAAAAACCATTGTTGTTGCTTGTTTACCCAACCATGTCTGTACAATATCTATTCTTCAAACAATTTCAAAACAAATTCTCAAGACTTGCACATATCTGCTTTATTGAAATATGCTATGTTTTTTCGTACAGGCCTAGTGTGAAGGCATGGTTTGAAATATCTTACTGGCTGTGATACTGACTATAAACACAATCCAAACACACAAAAATGGAAGACCCGAAAATGAAAACAACACTTTGAAAATATAACATTTCAGCACTCTCACTTGTTAATATCCCCTCTTAAAAAGCTTTGCACAAACAGCATGCAGAATACACAAAACTGACCTCCAAGGGTGTTCAGGCTTCCCCAGCATGGATCCCCTAAAATAATCCAAACCAATTACCCGCACGTCTCTCACACACTGTTGCTGGACAGGGTCATGACCTCTGTGGACATTTGAAAATCAACTTGCATTGTGAGAACATCATTAAAGAAGACGTCTCAATGCTATAACCAGGTCAGCTTGAAGCGGCGCGAGAAGGGAAGCATCTGTTTCTAAAATGCGTAAAACATGTTTAACTGTAGCTCCTCTTTAAGTCTGAAAGCTCTATGAGAGCAGCGTGCAGTAAATTGCCATTTAAGGTGACCTCTGCAACATCAAGAAGAAAAAAGAAGAAGAAATGCCTCTCAGAGTGGGCTGTAAATCTCCAGGGAGCGAGATCTCAAAACTCTGCTATTCTTACATGGGAAAATCAGCCTCAGGCCAAATCCTGCCAGTGTGGTTGAAGAACACAACAAGAGATGATACCGGAGACAAAAGAGCTTCAGCTGCACATCACTGAGTCTGAATGCCAGGGCTGTGTTTAAAGGCGTAAAGGTGGACAATAAACTCATAAAGCGAATAGGCTTTAAATCACAGCATAAACTCTGATTTATGACAGGCTTTTGTTTAAGCAGCCAGTTAACTGCAGCTGATTAAGGACTGAGAAAGTGTACTGACCCATTACATGAGACAATCATGCAATCCTGCATCAACACTGTCTGAAATACATAAAAAAGCAAGGCACTTCTGAAATAACACACCACATTGTCTGACACAAGTAACATAACTGTACATTTAAATTTAGTCAGACACACATTCAAAATACACTTTCCAGTGGGGATAACAGTGTTCAATTAGAACGCTAAAGACATGACTGTAACCCAAATAACACTGTATCACTGCTCTCTTACTATTATTGTGGTCTATAGGAAGAGACTCTTAAGGGCATTTGGAGCACACCTTAAATCGAACACGTCCTTGTCTTCAGCGCGTGTCAGCACCGATCTGTCTAATAAACAAATACACAATTTAGAACTGAAACTGCGTTTAAAGCAGCAATGATTTGTGAATTAAATATGTAAAATATGTGCCCAACCTGTTACAGCCATTTCCTTAGCATTCTATTGCATCGCACTAAGTGCCTGCTGTTTATAGTATGCATGACAAAAGTAAGCTGCGGAGGAAGAACACCGAACAGAACAATAATATGACATTTAAACTCGCTGAATATGTGGAATTTGACAAAGCTAAAGCTAACTCTGATGAGAGTGTAGCCAGACACAAGCCAGCATCTAATGCTCTCAAGTTGAGCAAAAATTATCTGAATCTAAATTATCTGTCATTTCTAATTATTGGACAAAAAAAAATCGCAGTAATCCAAAATTGTAATCATATGTTAAAAAACTGCGATCAATGAATCTCTGTATAATACTATGCTGTGTAAGTACTTAGAAGGTGGAGTGGCCATTTGCTAGCCCACCAACATGCTGATCTGAGTTTAAGTTGGTTCCATCAAGGCTAAACTGCACATAAATATAAATCAAATCTTGTCAAATCAAACCGCATCTGTTATACATGCTGTTATGATACAGGTTAGGACCCAAGGATGTGGGAAAGAAGGGACGTATAATAATAATGGGGAAATAAGAAAAGAGGCAGAGCAAAAGGCTCTCTAATTTACAAAACACAAAAAGTGGGAAATTCATGCAGCTATGATGTGTCCCGAATGGGAATGGCACCCACAGCTGGAATGAACGCGAATCTGTGAGAATGTGCGCCGATACGGCAGAGGGCAGATGTGCGGTGAGTACAAAAGGGCGTCGATTTGGGAAGCTTCCCAAATTGAGTGGCACAGAGGAGCTCCGGAACGACAGAGGGCGAGCGCGAGGTCAGGCGTGCGACAGGCGCACGAGAAAATCGAGCCAGGGCGTGTCTCAATTGGAGCACGCAGCCGGCTGGAGTGAGGCTCGATAGGAGCCGAGTGAGGACGGAAAGGAAAACCCTGAACCTATCCCTGACGCACTAGGTACCTCAGGGGTTTCCCCCATACACATCTGTCGGCATTACACACCCGGGGATGTCACCGTCTGAATTCAGTGGAGGAATCGCAATGGCCATCAGCCGAGCAGCGAACTACTGAAAAGAGGCGACATGCTATGGGGCATTAAGTGACGCGAGCGAGGGACCATATGTTCTGTGACGACGTGGTAATGAACAATGCTGGGCTCGTACTTATATAGTAGAGACCCCAGGCGTTCGTTATCACATCAATTAAGCACCGAATATAATCCGCCTCACTGATTGCTCTGTAATGGCAATCGGCGAGAATGGCAGATCGAGCCGGGGCATTAGGTAGGTGTCCCAACACATGCTTGTTGAGGTATTACACGCTATTAGACATGTTTCAATCACAGGTGACTAATGTTTTTTTTTGTATGTATATATTATATTAATATAATGTATATATTTAGATATATTTCAGAATTAGTTAGTATTTGGTATATCCCTCATTTTCTGTAAGAACAGTACACATTTTAACTCGCATGAGCAACACAAGTATGTGCAAACTGATGGTCCGTGTTATCTCAACATGATTCAACAATATTCCAAATGGCATCTTGTTATATTAAGTGTCTTCTTGCTTCTTAACCATGTTACTGTGAATCATAAGAGTTAACTTGTTGGCTTGCATCAAGCAACAAAAATAGCTACGCATATTGTTGAAATTACTGGAACTGGGACTTTCCAGGACTTTCCAGTGCATTATTGAAACCTGCAAGAATAGTGGTGAACTGTCAACTTCACATAAGTAATGTGGTCAGAAAAAAGTCTTAAATGACCATGATCAGAGATCACTTAAATTCCTGGTGTAGTTGGATTCCAAAACATCAACAGCAGAACCCCCGGGATTGGGACTAAATAGATGTGACCATAAGAAAACCACTTGTGAGGTTATTCATAAAAAGGTTCATTTTACTAAAAAGCATAAATACTGAATTTAGAAGCAGTGTTGCAAAACTGTTGTCAAAACATAGCAAATATGTGCCCAATTTACCTCTCATCTGATAAATTGTCAATCTCACTTATACAGCTGGACTTGACTATTCACTCTTATGCGCGCACGCACGCACACACACACGCACACATACATACACATACACAAGCGAATAGTCTTGTTAATCTTAACTTTATAGGGAATTTTCCATTGACGTAATAATTACTGGAGCAAAACAATACCCCACTTGCCCCTAACCCTAACCTTAACCTCGGTAAACTAAAGCAAATTGTTCGGCACGTTTGGTTTTTAAAACAAAATTGCACTTCCTGTAAAAAGTTTTCAGCAATGTAAAAAATGTATATTTGCACAATATACATTTGCTGCATATTGTCAGTCGTGTTTTCTGTATTTATTCTTGTTTTGTATGCATCTCAAGTTGTATACAGGTAATCTGACAATACAGATAAATTTACATTCAGCAGAAACTGTATTCTGAATTTAGAATTTTCCTGTGAAGGTGAAACATAGTTTATGCAATAGTCTCCCATATTCTGATGAGGAAGTCAGCACTGAGTGATGTAAGGAGTCACGGCAACTATGAGCACTGAGAAAAGTAGTGAGGAAAATCTGTGGTCACGCAATAATTAATTTGTTTTTTACTTACAATACAATATTTAATAAATTACATGAGCGACTGGCACAAGAAGTGTTGAGATAGGCATTGAACAGTTTTGGCAGATCAGGACACGATGACTGTCAGACTGCAAACTGAACCGTGACTCATCAGCGAAGAGGACAGTTGCCCACTCATCATGGGTCCAATGATGATGCTCAGCAGTCGTTGCTTGTCGTTTGCTTTTCTGATGTTTAATAAAAAAATAAAGATCAAATGCTTCTTTTACTTCGTCTTCATTTCGAAATATGAAACTTTTGCGAGTAGTACATATTCTAATATAAGGTGTTAATGATTTTGCTTAACTTTAGTTTCATATTAGTATTTTAATCATGTTTAAGGTTTCATTTTGTTCTTGATACTCTCCTGTGCTCGACAGGAGTGATGAATGCTGGGAAATGTAGTGTGGAAACATAAGAACATTATGCTATGATTTATTGATTATATAGTAAACACCTCGGTTGAATACAGTTGGCAGAACATATCCCATCATAAATCAGGGAGTACTATACTTATATTGCTTAACTATACATGTGTATATTGTGTTATTCAAGTTATTCATATTTGTATTCATATTCTTTAACGTTAAAGCTGCACTGTAAAAATAGTAATCAAGGTACTTAGATAATGCCTACTGTTACAAAACGTATTGCAAAATTGCTATCATATCACCACAGTACCCCAACTTGACAATGACAATGTTTCATATCGTGTGGACTGATTTGTATATCACACACAACACAAAGATTAGCACCCCATTTATAACCGGATATGCCTGCAAGTAGTTCAAATGCATGATCTAGGTTAATGTAAATCTTTTAGGGACTATAATAATGCCACTTTACATCAGCTAATGGTAATGTGTTTAACTTGCATTGGAAAGTTATGATAGAACATTGTTAGCCGACAAGGTTAGCATTTTCTTCTGCAGTGATTTCTTAACCATTCTAGCCTAAGACTTCCTATCCAAACTTGATCTGACACACAATATCCTGATGTTCTCTGAATGAATGAATCAAGGTTAAGTCGGGCCGAGCAGATTTGAAAGGGTCATTGCCACAATTCATTCTTAAAGGAATTAGTCTTTATTTCAGCACTGACCCTGAGATAAAGCCTTGAGCTTGTAATCCAGTACCTAGTACAGAGTAGAGTTTCTCTTCCTGCAGGGCAATTAGCCTCAGTATTTTTTTTTTTTCAAAATGTGCCCTTTCCTGCATTTAGCTAAATTATAGGGGGAACTCTCTGATAACTCTCTGATTCCAGAGTTAGTTTAAACTCCTATGTACATGCATGATGGATGACACATACACTATATGGCTAACACTTCCATCTAAGCTAATCATTACTAACATTGGTTAATTACAAATCTTAAGCCAAGCATAGAAAAACAGAAAATATAACTGACTTCTGGTCAAGTTCAAAAGAGGTAGACTATGCAGATACAGGGTATATAGAAAACAACTATATAGAAAATAACAAGCACTGTCACTAACAGTAATAATCATCAAGATATACCTTGACCAAAGGTGACTCAGTGTTAGTGTTTATACTTTGCTTCTGTTGAAAAAAGTTGGCACAATGCAGTAAGTGGTTAGCATGATGGGTTAGCATGTTCTCAATGTATCTATGTAGTTTTTCTACTTTTGGACACGTACGATTGTAACCACGGTCCTTTCATGATTCTGACATGACATTATGTTGATAACTAACTAACTAGCATAAATATATGCTAGACAAGCTCTATTCATACATTACTATTCTTTCTGCTCTGGATATAAACCAAGACTTCCTTCTTTTGGAACTTAAAGTTTGACAAACAAACCATGCGTACATCAAAGCCACTTTGAGAGTCACTGGACAGAATGTGGCATGGAACAGGTAACCATCTCCAACGATTCTTGTTTCGATCCCAGCCTCAGAGTGGAGTGAGGATGTCCTGCCCTTTTCTGCATGGGTTTTGTCCAGGTACTTCAGTTGCCTCCCAATTCCAAAGACATGTGCGAGGTTATCCATTGATATCCATTCATTTTGAAGTGATGTTAAATAAATAAATAAATAGATCATTTTAGGTGTGAAAAAAAACATGGTCAGGGCTTTCCAAACTACAATAAAGCTGCCATAATAAAATAACAAGTATCACTTTTGTGTCTTCTAGAATTTTAAAAACTTTACATGTATTCAACATTTTTTTGGTGCTAAATTATTTGTATACTAACATTAAAGTAAAACGAAAAGGTTCTGGAGTGAGACATTGGCATCCTAAGGTAGTATTCAAAAACTATTCAGACTATGCCAGAAATGTGTGTCTCATCATTCATAAACACTCGAGAGTGTGTGAGTGGGTGGAGAATACAGTGGTGAGAAGCACTCGCAGCGAAATAAGGTCACTTGCAGAGAGTCTTGTAAAAGGCTCTCTAGGCTGTGAGGGGTCAAACACTCGGAAATAAAAGACATTCCCCCTGACTACACTTAGCATTACCACTACTATTACTTGCAAGCTGTTAGAAGACAATTATTAAATCAAACTTTCTATCATCAGTGTCAATAAATATGATTGTTTATGTTAATTTGAACCGATGAGCAGAACTTTCATCAATTTCACGTCTACGTCCAGCCTTTTTCTGACATCACAAGAATCCATGAGCCAGGTTAGTCTCAAATCACTGAAATGCAATATATACAACCCCAATTCCAATTACGTTGGGACGTTGTGTAAAACATAAATACAACAGAATATGATGAGTTGCAAAAGCTTTTCAACTTATATTCAACTGAATACACTATAAAGACAAGATAATTAATTTTTAAACTTGATTGCTTTTGGCAAATATTCCCTCATTTTGAATCTGATGCCTCCAACACGTTGCAAAAGAGTTGGGACAGGGGCATGTTTACCACTTTACCTTTCCTTTTAAAAAACACTCACTAAGAATTAGGAAACTGAGGACACTAACTGTTGAAGCTTTGTAGGTGGAATTCTTTCCCATTCTTGTTTTACGGACAACTTCATGGTAGAGTTTTAACTTGTAGATGGAGCGACAAACTGTGTTCACTGGTTTTTAATGCAATGCTGCCTAAGGGACCGCATCACTGGCATTCAATGTTGGTTTTCGGCCTTACCGCTTATTTGCAGAGATTTCTCCCAATTCATTTAATGATATTATGGACTGTAGATGATTAAATTCCTTGCAACAAAAATTCAGTTTCTTGACCCACCGCAACCCAGATTATAATGAATGTATTAATAACTACTTATTTTTAAATAAATTACTTATCTTTATAGTTACCTGTCTTGTGTATTAGTACACATTTTAATAATTAGATATTAGAGTGACTAAAATTATCATGTCTACTCATACAGCATTAAAGGGTATTTTTTTTTACAACAAACAGTATCTCAACAGAACATAATAGTTAAAAGAAATGTAACAAATATATTGCTTTATGGATGTATATGGGATACACTGCGCTACACGGTGCAAGAAGCAGGATTAGCACTCCAATCCAAGCCGAGTTGAACAGCACAGACCCTGGAATGCAGTAATCACACATGCAAGAGCAGCCGCCCTCCTAATCTTCCTTTACTCTTTCATCATTTTCCCAAAGGTTTCCAAATGCTTCACTTGAGACTATCAAAAGGAGTAAAGAAAAAAAACTCACTTAATTATGGAGTGCTGTACTATTCTTGAGACTATTCTTTTTCATGAGTACTATCACAATAGTAGAACTCAATTTAAATATCAAGATAAGGTGCTTTGCTTGCCACCTTTTCCCAGAGTAATTATTAACAATGGCAAAACAAACCACTACAAAAACCGCTACAAAATGTGGAATGTGATTATATAACTTACATATAGTGCAGTTTTTTTTGCTCTACATACACCATTTTTACTTTAATGGATAATTATGAGAATTTATATTTGCTGTATACTGCAGCTTTTAATGATAGAGGAAACAGATGTGAGCAGAGAAGAAGATGAATATACTCGTGGTGATACATGAGATCAACACATTGATCACAGGTGATCCAAAGATGCACACAGTCCACAGATAACAGACAGGCAAGATGTTCGATCAGAAGGCACAAATATTATGGAGACATAACTAAATTATCACAAGGTGGGTACCAGGAGTTATTCTAGAGGTGCGAGCAGACTAGTGAGACCACGCCATTATTATTATTCCTTTTTTACATTTTACACTGTACAGTTTAAGTTCATTTTGGACAAACATTCCCATATTTGTGAAGGAAGAACATTTGACAACCTTTCATTAATGCTAAGATTTCTAGTCACAAAGCCATCACTTGGATCCTGCCATTTGAGAGGCAAGGGGCAACTGCCACATTTTTTTATGTTAAATTGAAAACATCTATTTTCATAGCGTTTCAACGTTTTTTTTTTACTTATTAGAGACAATTAATTTATAAGTTTATTAATTAATAAGACATTTCAAAAATTACAGAAACCCCTCATAATAGGCTAGACATACTTATGGTGGGTATTAACCTATGTGAATATAATGAAAATAAGGCTCTTGTTATTCACGGTAGCCAATCCTTTCTTCAATGAACGTATTTGATATTAAAGAATGAAGTGTGTTTCCAACCTGTATTACACAATCCTCCACAAGTCTGAAGTTAGTCCAACAGCCATAGATAAGTGAGGTTAGTGACCAAGCAGCCAAAAGGTATAAAGTTCAAACTATCGTCTGTTTAAAACACTACTCAGTCTCACAAATACCAGGAGATATAAAGATCAAATGGACTATGTGTGAGCAGACATTACATTTTCATGTCACAATAATTTTTACAGCTTTTATTATAGCCTGATTTAATCTTGGGTGCAATTACTATGGAGGTGTCTGTACATTCTACTGTGTTGCGAAGAAGGGCTCAGATTGAGAGAAAGACTTCCTAATTTTTAGGTCATTTAGAAATATTGTTATGATTTTTGGGATTTTAGAACATGAAACCACAGCTTTATGATGGGGCGATCGTCAATGGCTTTAATTTGTTTTCCCCATTCTGATTAGTCAGATTAAATAAATGAGAACTTGACATTACACCCAGTGTACAACCTTTTGAACTGGTCAATTCTGGAGGTTTTTTGTCAAGACCCGAAGAAGCATGGCTTACCTCTGGAGTGGAATGCCTCCTTGAGGCGAAAGATCACATCAGCAAATCTCCTAACATCACTGACAAGCTGCATGATGTACTCTGGATCACAGTTGATGGAGCTCAGTGAATCTCTCTGAATGCTGGATCTGAAGTCTGATTCTGATTCCAGTGGAAAGAAGTGGGAATTGGAGAACTGGTCAATGCCACGTTTGTTTCCTATGCTGCTTGGCTGCAGCATCCCGCTGGCAAACATCCCAGCTGCAGCCAGCTCGTTGGGACGAGCAAACCGCAATAACAATGTCAGATTCAGCCCGATTCCACCCGTCGTTAGTGGCAGTAGCTGTTTCTGAAAAAAAGAAAAGGTGTTAAATTTGAGTAGTTCACACAACAGTGCTCTTCTGAGACAAAACTGAAGAGACCCTGGCCTCCTATGACTCGCTTACACTGCATGAGTGACATGAAGGTTAGCTGAAACTTTAAATTAGATGCATTTGAACACTAAAGACCATATAGGAATTTAGTCATTTT
>JAYJMA010120745.1:0-17191 GCA_036873895.1 Parotocinclus cabessadecuia
CTTTTGTGGATTAAGGGCCTTGCTCAGGGACCCAGCTGTGGCAGAGGTGTGATTTGAACCCTTCTGGTTCATAGTCCAGTACCTTAACCGCTAAACCACCACAGTCCCCATAAATCAATATAGATCATGGCTAAACACAGTATGTATTGTAATGCGCGTTAGTACTAACAGCGTACAGGGTGCTGTCATAGTGGACAGTGTTACGCAACAGTTTGGAGACCCTGGTGAAATTCTTTGTTCCTCTTCCAACGCAAACTTTGCAAGGCATAAACTTGAATATGACATATTTCCCCACAACATTATGTGTAATTATAGGGGGAAATCAATCAGAAATTTGAGCCTCAGAATATAATTTAATTTTTAAAGTCATTTTTGTTAGTGGTCATAGCAGCTAAGGGACTGTTCGCTTGAGGTGTTTCTTGCTATTTCTACTGTCTGAAGTCATGGCTTTAACTGGGTCATTGCAATGGCTAAATCACGTACTGTACTCATTCACAGATATGTAATTATGAATATTAATCCAATGTTTTCATAACATAACAGTAGTTACCATGTTCCCCTTTTTTTTGTAATGACAACGAGAGCTCAAACTGGCATGGACTTATCAGAGTTTAGAAGTTTGCAGAACTCGGTTGATCCGTTTATGCCAGCATGCTTTCTCAATACGCTTTCGAGCATCTTGAGATGTTACTGAATGTTTGGCTGTATTCGAGTCGGTCAGCATGTTTTCCATCTTTTTCTCTCTTATGTAGTCAAGCAGAGTTTTGAAGTGTGTTGTGGGTCATTATGCTCTTGCAGTATGAATCCTTGTCCACTACGATTCACATAAGCATTTTCATTAGAAATCTCAGACCTTTTGGTTGCCACTGTAAGTTCAAGGACTGATATACACTGCTCACAAACACTGCTCTTTATGGAATATTTGATTTTGAAGTATTTTTGTGAGCAGTATACATTGATATACATATACATATTTGATGAATCTCGTCGACATGTTTCATAGATCCATTAAATTAATTCAGAAACACAGTAAAACAATAAAACATTGGCGGGAAACTTGCCAGTTTGTAAGTACTGATTGAGGTTGTTGTAACCAGTCTTTTCAGTTGCAAATCTTTTTGTTGAATAAATCTATACCTAAATTTTTTTCAGCATTGTCATTACAAACTAGGAGTTGCGATACACATTGTGTGTTACGGATATGAAAAACACTTCAATAAGATATTTAGGTTGCAGGTTTATCCTTACCCATAATATACATGCCATCATAGTTTAGAGAACTTAATACGTGTGTTTTGTGTCTGTGTGAATTCATGTTGAGATGATTATGAAGTCTGACAGCATCCTGTTTTGATTTCAGTATCAGGCCACTGTGGTTTGTGTGCATTAGCTGTATTACAATTTCATAATGAAATGAATTGAACATATGGAATATTACTGTGCAGTGTTTGACAAGCATAGAAGACATGTTTGTGTGTGTACGAGAGAAATGTTATGGATGGGTATCTATTTTTAACATGCCAGTCTAAACTAGTCATTTTATAGCTTTGCATAAACACATGCATTTATTAGCTTGCAACCTTTCTAATAGCACCAGTAAACCGGTGGATTACATCTTTAAAATTCCCTTACATCAGCTTCGATCTATCATCTACAATCTTGTATTGTAAACTGTAACAGTTGCATAATCTACATGATCGAAATGATGCAGATCTGTTATACAATCTGCCCCTGTATTAATGCATGGCATGGAGGAAAGAATAGGGAAGAAATGGGATTGAAGTTGCTTTGAATAGTGGCGTGGCGGCGTACAAGTATTTCTGCAGCATCGGATTTACTCTGATTTTCATGCGCAGCAATCTCTAGGATTTACAGAAAATAGTCTGAAAAAGATCAAATATTCAGTGAGCCTCAGTTCTCTAGGCAACAATGCCTTGTTAACACCAGAGATCACCAGAGTTCAATCTGGCACTAAAGCAAAAGTAACTCAAGTAAATCGTTACAACATAGGTATGCTGAAGAGCATCATTGTTGGCTACTTCCATTAGAATAACACATCACGTAACTAAATTTTAATCTCTGGATTCTGGTTTCTTGAACACGATAATGAGTTCAGTGTCCTCAAATGGCCTCCTCAGTCACCAGATTTCAATCCAGTAGAGCACCTTCACCTTTGGGATGTGATGGAACAATGTGATGAAATCAGGCCAAAATGGACCAACATATTTGAGGAATATTTCCAGAACCTTGTAGATTTTTTTCCATGAAGAATTAAGGCAGTTCTGAAGGCAAAATATGTGTATGTGTGTGTGTGTGTGTATGTGTGTGTGTGTGTGCACATTTGTGTACGCCATTATAGAAATGTATTTATGTACAGTATGTACAGTATATGTAGGTACATTGTAATCTATGTGATCAATCAGGTTTGTTTATTATCAATTTTACTTTGGAATTAGATTCAGACACAGTAAATAGCAGTAAATAACCTGTGTTTTTGATTACTTTAATGGTTATTAGACTGTTATTACTACATGGTGGGAAATATGATGCCCGTTAGAGAAACTTGGTACCCCGTTTACACCAGGTATCCACCAATTGGGAGGCGTAAAAAGCTGTGTACTTTGCATGACACACAGAGAGATGCACACTCAGGTGCATCTCCACAAGTGCTAGTGTTGCTGGAGGTGTTGTTGCAAACGCCAAGCGGAGCAGCCCGCTCAGTGGAGTGTACCTCTGTAAGTAAATTACACACTTCTAGCAAACATATTCATTTAAATTTAATAGAGTATGTAAAAGAAATAAGCGATATAGAGCTGTTGTTTTCATTTATAAAATGTGCTTTCGAGGTCGCTTGTTTGTCTGTTAGGATGTAGAAGGAGAACAATGAAATTTGAGGTATTTAGTTTATGACTACACCTAATGCTGTTGCTGTGTTACTCAAAAATACTGAGACATTTGAAAATCACAAGCTGTCGGCCTTGATTTTTAAAAGATTCTTTTTTGTTTTATTCTGCAAACTTTATTGTTACTCCTTTTGTGCCTCGTGACATTCAGAAGCATCTGAGTAAGATAAGTGTACTGTCAGCTATACAGAACAGCTGAACAGTGAAGCATATTTTATTTTCTAAAACCTTGGGGCATAATTTAACATAATGTTAACATAAAAAAATGTAGCATAAGGCCGAAGCAATGTCTGATGGAATTGTTGTGTTGTGACAACTACTTCTTTAGACAAAACGGTGTGTCATTGGCATATCTAAACCTCGACAGAAGAAGAAACCAGACTGGTTTGTGCTGTTTCCATCAAGCGGAGAGTAATTATAAGAAGAAGCAATTAACGTGAAGTAAAGAGTTGAGTAATGACAATTAAAGGAATAAAGCAATTTGCAAACGTTATTGATTACACATACTTGTGGTTTGGTTGTCTCTGGTCACATACCAACTTGGCAGCTTTGGCACAGGTCTTATTAAAAGCATTGGATGGCAGAGATCAGATTCAGCCAAGCAACGGCAGTTTTGCCAGGGACGGGTAAATCTTTAACAGGAGACTTGTGACCGAAGTGGCTCGCGGAAAGCCGAGAACAGGGACCTTGAGCCGAGCTATCGTGAAAAGATCTCCACTGAACATAACATTTGAGCAAGGACAGTGTATCACCTTCTTTACTGCATTTCTTTTTTATTTTTACTCAATAAACATCTAAAAAAGACGTTTTTTTTTACAGGAAATGAACCTTCCTTTTCATGACTTCCTTTGCAGGTGCTATGATATCAACAGCCCAAATAAATATTAACCTGTGGGGTAACTGAATTAGCAATGGAACAAAGTTGCTACGTTATCTGATTATTCTACTGTATCTGTTGGTCTTGTCTTAAAAAGACATGACAGGCAGCATCATAACACTGGTGCTAGTTTATAATTATTGGCTTGATATAGTCAGTTAGCACCACGCATGCAATTACAAAATACGTAGGACTGAAATGTAGGAACAGTTAAGTATTTATAGCCTGATAGGCTGCAAGTATAAATGTGATTGCAACTGTCAAAAAAAACTGTGAAAGTAGGATTGTGTTTAAGAATCAGCTTAATTGTGTCAGTCAGATTTGGTGTGGTGGCCTAATGGTCAAGATACGGGACTATGGACCTGATGGTCCAGGATTCAAATCCCACCTCTGACAAGCTACCACAGTTGGGTCCCTGAGCAAGGCCCTTAACCCACAACTGCTTGGATTGTAAGACCGTATGAATTGTAAGTCGCTCTGGATAAGGGCGTCTGCTAAATGACATCGATGTAAATGTAAATTTAGCAGCTAGAAATGCAGATGCTGGCCTGTAAGATATGTTTTAATATAGGTCTTGTGTATTAAGAGCAAGTTATCAGTTTGTAAGTTTAAGTTCAGTGATATATTTTTTCATCCTTAAATCACACCTTAATTAGAGTTTATTAAACTTTTTTGATTGGGCAAAGGTCTAAAAGTTTCGTCTGTCACCACCTCATGGTAGGTGGGAAATGTCATGCTAAAATCCTAGTTACTGTACAGGATATTTGTCTGTTTGATTTTTGAAAATCACTCTTAACTCTTAAAAATTCTGAAATTCATTCCCAGCATAATTTAGCTACTGTCAGTCAGTGTCTGTTTGTTTAATTTCTTCTTACTGGTCCATTGGTTCAGTAATAGTTCAGTCATAGATGAATGGTCCTGGTTTCATAAACGTTTGGAAGTTTATGAGATGATGACATTTAAAAATAGAAACAAATTCTAATAAATTGATTCATGAATAAAGTGAAATACTGTGTCCAAGAAACAGATGTTGCTCTAGCAATTTTATATACTCAAAAAAAACTCTTTATGAGTTCTGCAAGCTTATCTGAGTACTGACAATAATGAGCTGGAAGCAGAAAATGTTGTCCCATTTCTTTATTCTTTATGTGTGTAGATTTTGATGGACTAACTCACAAAGTGGTGAAGCTTGTAAGCGTAATAGCTGTTATTTTGTACACTAGGCATTAGTAATCTTTCAAATCAGACCTAATGGTTAGGTCAGGCTCGCTGGTTTCTTGCTTAAGCACCGGTAACTGTTAGGTCAGTAACTACACTTAGATTGAATTCTGCATCAGTTGTAATTTACTTTGGATAAAATCTCTACCTCATGAATGAAAAGCAAATTCAGTCATCCTCAGGTTCATGGCTTTGGCTCAGAATGTGCAGGCCTTAAAACTCACTAGCTTTCAGCTCCTCTTTCACTGTCGCCCATAAAATGCAAGTTAAACGGCACGCCGTGAAAAGCTACTCTGCTTGAAAGCAAACCCTTGTATATTGTATAAGCAAATCATGCCGCTTAGTCTGGTTAGAAAAGGAACATAGAGCAAGCAAGAAACTTTAGACTGCTGTATGTAGCAAAAAATCTTAAAAATGTTCTTGTAATATCTCACATCAATAGCAACATTTGCTAATTGTTAAACAGAAAATGCATAACTGACCCCCTAAACCACTGGCTTAATATACTGCTCATAAAAATTAGGGGATATTTTATTAAGGGTTATTTCACATTTAAGGGATATTTCTCATAATTTTTGTGAGCAGTATATCTAGGACTGTGATGGCTTAGTGTTTGAATTACTGAGCTGTAGACCTGAAAGCTCAGAGTTCAAATCCCACTTCTAAGAGCTGTTGGATCCTTGAGAAAGGCTCCTTAAGAAGGACTCCACTAACTGTTTGGACTGTAATGTTGTATCAGTTGCTATGGATAAGGGCACTAAATAAATATACAATAATGTGGTCCACTTATGTATTCTTATGGACAAAATATCCATAAGCAAAATTAAGCATTTTAACTTAGCGAAATGGCTAAGTATGGCAACTCAAATCAAAGGATATCTATGGATTTTAGTAGTGGTATTGTTCACAATTATATATCACTAGGGATTCTCTGATCATGTTTTAGCCGGGTGCGATCACCGATATCACGTATTGGGTGCCTTATTTTTATTCTCTGCTGTGAGCTTTGAAAACTCAACATACTCCGCCAAGTATTTGTTCTTTAAATAACGTATTAAATCAGTTGTGTTGAAGCATTTTGATGTGCTTCCTCCGTGAGGTATTTTTTCGTTGCGTGTTTTACAGGATGCAAACTTTTCAGGCATTGATCGGCATACACTGATTATATGCTTCGTCATGGAAATCAGCCAATAATGTTCGGTGGCTGATGGATAGGAGCACTACTATATATTACTTGTCTTGTTATTTGGAAAATGCTAAGCTCCTGGACTTTACTTGACACTCCTGGAACCGAGTTTAATGGCCACATGCAAAATAAAGTTTATTGGCAATCTGTTAGCATAGAAGTACCTATCCCTAACTAAGTATGGCAGAGTATGGCGTTGGGTGGTCTTCCTTCAAAAGCACTGGAAGCTTTGTCAGGTAAACTAAGCAGTTTTATATACAAATCTAGATGCCTTTACCAGAAGGCTACAGCTAGGTTATCGCTATATATTTCAACAGGACAATAATTCAAAGGCTACTGCCAAATCCACACAAAAAAGAAGCCAAGTGACCACCACAGAATCAAGGTTTTACATGTCCAGTCCAGTCCCTAGACCTGGAACGTTTGGTCCTGAAATGGTGTCTAATGGTACAAGATCCAATTTTTGTTCTAAAAATGTGCTTGCAGAATAGCACGCATTGTGTTCGATAATTATTTTATATGTTGCTTCCCAACTTTGCTTATGTTGCTTTGAATATCTGTCGGGCTGTGTGGCAGAGCCCCATAAGTAGTCCCACATACACAGGGTCGCTCAGAACATGTGACTTTGTAAAGCTAAAGTGACATGGCATGTGTGAGCTGCCTTGGTGCCTTGAGTTTATATGGCATGTGAGCTGTGCCTCCATCTCCCAGAACGTTCCTTGAATGTGTGTGTGTGTGTGTGTGTGTGTGTGTGTGTGTGTGTGTGTGTGTGTGTGTGTGTGTGTGTGTGTGTGTGTGTGTCTGGGGGGGATGAAAGAGGCTATTGTGGAAATCGTAGTGAGGCATGTTGCATGCACTTACAAGACCAAGTGGGTGAATTTGCCCCATCAAACCGCATGAATTCCTATGCGTGAGCTAGATTGTTGGGCAAGAAAAGCAGCAGTGTCACTCACTGACTTTGTTTTCCTTTCGGGGGTTCTCAGAACTGCCACGTAAGCCTTGGAATAACGGCGTTTTGTTATTGTTAAAGAATGTGATTTCAACGCATCACTCTTACTGAAACTGCAGATGGTTTGCATTAAATTGAGCGGCAAGCGAGGCTTGTGGAAAAAGCAATTTGTGCAGCGTAACAATGTGGCCGAGAGTCACAGAGGCAAAAACATGGTAGGGTCGTGGTGGGTCTCATTTTCCTGGAGAAGCTGTGGGGTGTAAGGCTTGGTGACTCAGAAGTCCTTGAATGTGAGTGGCGTGTAAAAGACCACCTCGAGAGTGTGATTCAGACCTCTGAGCCTTAATCCAGACTTCTGCTTCTGCTTCAATACAATGCTGACTATTCAAAACCTCTTCTCGCCTGTCTTTTCTCCATTCTTGTGACTTGGAGGCCATTGATGGATGACAGTCTAACAGTGAAGGATTCCTCGGGCCTGAGGGCTTCCCTGTCCACAGTGATGCAACGTTTTTGGGAGGCTAACCCAAGAATGTTATAGAGTGTGGCGTTGCAGGCAGAAAGGAACTCTTGTTGTTGAAAGGCTAAAATCTTGCAGCGACATGAATGCAGCATCGCTTTGTCTCCTGATGAAATGAACATGCCATTATATCATATTTGATCTTTTTCATAGGTTATAATGAAGATACATAATGATTGGGTTAATAATGGAGATACATAATTGACTAATTGAGCAACCACCTAAACATTTTCAGATTATTTATACTTTCTATCAGAATAACCAAGGCTCCTTAATGGGAAAATTTAAGCCTGTTATGAGGCCAGTAAAGATGGAATCAAGGCTGAAAACAATACAGTAGTTAACAACAATTATAGTAAACAATACTTGTTCAAAATCACGCACACCAGCTGATAATCAATCGTGTTGTTGTTATATTGCAACACTACTTTGTCGTATCCTCCAGTTCTAGCAGGTTAAATATAATTCATAGCCCAGCATTTCCAATATGGCTAGTATCTTTCCTGTGAAAGGAGAGATGCAGACACCGTGTCCTCTTATTGTGTTTTGGTTCCACCCGTCATCGACCCGGTTGTACACTGTCCTCTAGGCCGTAACAGGAGCTCGCTGAACATAGGTCATGAAAAACCAGCTTCATCTGCCAAGAGAGAGGGATGAAGGAGGGCCACAAGGGAGAGAGGCGATCTATTTTTGACCCTGCTGTATCACATAACGTCTACAGCCTATTTGGTCTTTTGTCAGGTAAAAGGCAGGATATTTTGAGCCTTGTTGTTTCCCCAACTGAACTGTGTTCTCTCGAGATTTACCGGATCGAGCACTGCATCCAAAACCATTTATAGCATTTTCATTCTAAAGTACCTACACGGCTTACAAAAATTAGGAGGTATTTTGAAATGAATGAGAAGCGATTAAGAAGAGAAGTATTTGCATTCCATTAAACAGTATCATTGAAAAAGAAAAGTCAAAGAAAGTTGTTTGATTGTGCAAATGAGATGCAAACTCAAGTGATTGCAGTAGCAAGTGATATATCCATGGGGGTGAGCATGCTAAACTGGGCCAGAGTGCAACGCATTAACTGTTAAGTGGGGTGTACGGTCACCAAAGACTGTCAAAATACACTCACAGTAATGGGGCATGGACACGATCAGATTGTCCAGCAGTTTTTGTGGGATCCTCTTAGTCTTCATATTGGAATAATCTCCTAATTTGTGTGAGCGGTGTAGTTACTGTTATTATTATTAATTATAAGGTTTTGTTACAGTCTTGGGCACTCCTGATCAAATACGATGGAGATTAACACAAGTTCTGCACAGAGCAAACTTAAATATTACATATTCTGGAAATTTTAATGACCAATCTCCCCAAATTGTGGTGATTTCAATGCCATGATCCTGAATTAGTGTAAGTGGGTTGATCTGGTACTGATATTTAAGTTCCAGAGCAATTCTATTAGGCATGTTGTATAATATATTATTGAATTTTCACTACATTATATGAACTCCATTGAGAAATGGATACTAATCAGATTGGGACTGTGTATTGTCTCAAACTCTAGTACAGATTGTTACAGAGACGTTGTACATTTGTACATTTTCCTCTGTGTAATAAGGATTAGCTTTTTGACTCTTGGAATCTCCTCAGTATGAGGACACTAGCGTGTTGTGATGTGATCCGTCCTGTATAAATTGGCTCATGAAGTGTACGTGAAATGTGAGGAAGTCCACCAAAGTAGAGGGATTCCCACTCTTGCGCAGTCCGTGGCCTCGTTATGTGCTTTTCACTTTCTCACACAAATTGTGTTTCCTTATTCTTCCTGTCTCCATTGGGAAAATAAAATCATTTCTTTCTGGAATGTCCTTTTTTTCTGGAAGGCCTTTGGTGGGAAAAAGAGGAGCTGTATATGTGTGTTTGAGCGGGAGAAGCAGCAGTGCTCATTCATCTTTCTTTTATTTTTAGCCAAATCCGTCAGGCCTGACAGGCATGTAATTCAAGCCAACACTGAGCTCCAGAGCCCCCTCTGCCTCTGTTAAGTTTGAACTACCTCTTTCAGTGCATTGCTCTGTCACCGTCGTTCCCATTGAGCACCCACTACAGATGATATGGTTTACTTCTTCTGTTAAGGGAATTTTGGCCTATATGGTACATAGTTATTGATACATTCTAAGACAATCTTAGTTCATTTAGTTTCTCTGTTGCTTTGATTTATTTATTTGGTTGTTTAGTTAATTATATATCACATACGTATTTGCACCCCCCTTTTCATGATTAGATTTAAGTCATAGCTTACGTCCTTATGTGCAGTGATATAACGAAAAACAATCGTGCCTTCCAGTCAGGTCAGGTATAACATGAAGGTTTGCCTGCCTGTGTTTGAGGGAGGAGTGTCTGCCAACCTCTGCCCAACTTGAGAAGGACTGGCATTCTATTCAGACTGGCAATGCACCAGTGTTTTCATGGAATTGGTGCTGAACCTCCCGTAACCTTGTTGAAGCGAGGTTTAAATGTGGATAATAATAATAATAATAATAATAATAATGATAATAATAATAATGATATTAATGATTGTTATTGTTGTTATTATTGATTATGATAATACAATTATTATAATAATTATTATTATTTCCATAGAGTTGGTTTCTCTCACAGGATCTGCCAGCCTTACAATTAAATGCAGCATCCCTGAAATGGCTACCAAACGCATTTGGAGAGGCTCTAAAATGCATAATATGAATTTCATGATTTCATTATTAAAGTTTGAAGGTTATGGCACATCGTTCTGTGAGTTCATGGCCTGGTTGCCATGCAGAAATCTGATTATTGCATCACGACTCATGTATACCTGGAGCATTCCCGTTCAGAGATATCTCGATATCCCTTTAGTGTCTGGCATCTATTATATGGCCTTGTGCTCTCTGGGAAAGTCTGAGTTGAACTATATCCCCCTGCAGACCTCTGGATCTGTTGAGTCATATGAGATCATGTACAGAGACAAGCTACATTCCACGAGAGAGAGATAGAGAGAGCAGAAAAGAGAGAGTGTCAGATGAAGGGAAAGGGGTGGAGTTTGAAAGACTGAGCAAGAGAGATAGAGCCAGAGTGGTGGCATGCTTCCCAGTGGGTCTTGTATAAGGTAATGTCTAGTGTGTATAAAGGGGAGGGACAAATTTCCCCGATTTATTTTAACACACACCAGAGAGAGGGCATGGGAGGGGATGAGGTGACGGCCAGCACTCCCCCTCTCTCTATTCGTTTACCTTTCCCTCTTTTTCTTTCCTTCCCAGTCTGGCGTCCACAGCAGACAACAGGAACATAGAAAAGCAAAGCGGGAACGAGCCCAAATAAGCAAGAGGCAAGTGTTAATTCCTGCATGCTGCTGTCTGTGTGAATAGCTGCGTTAGCATGGCCCGGCCGTTTCGCCACTGAAGCCTGGCAGATAGCTATAATGTTACTAATTCAGCTCTCCACACCAGAGCCCTAAGATGGCCTTGTGCTAGCCAAGCTGCAGTGTCATGTTTCCTTCCAGCTGCAGAGCCTTATTCAGGCTGTAAATACAGCGCGGTGTGATGAGATGAGTCATGCATTGCAGTGGCTGCAACCTGATCTGTATCAGATGTCTAGCAGGTCCCGTGACTGAAATAGATTGTGGAGATGCAGGATGATTCTGAGATGGACAGAGATCTGTCAGAGCACTTCACCATGGGCTCTCTGTAGATGTCATGGTTTTCAAGTGTTCTCAATTTGTTTTTTTCATTTTATATCATTTGATTGAAGCAATTAGCCATGTAGATACGAGTTATTTTCCATACGACTTATTCATACATGCATTCGAATCCAGCCAAGTTGGAAAAAGCATGGCGTAGCAGCTCCAGGGTCCCCAATTTGTGGTATTTGTTTGTTGTCCACATATAAGCATTGGCTTCCTTTGTCGCCCTAGGCTTGCTCAATTTGCGATTGGCCTTTTAAGATAATATAATATTGTGTACTCACAAGCTAAAGTGCTGAGGAACAGTGCATTTGTTGACTAGAGATTGTTAGTGCAAGTTTAATGGTTATTCAGCTTAGGTCCTCAGTCATCACTCAAAGGTAGTGAGACATTTTGAACCTGATTGCCAAGCTTATGGCTTGAAATTGTGCGATGTGCATAGAAGGGATTCACCAGTGCCAATTTAGGTAACGGTATAAGCATTATTTGGCTGGCAATATTTGAATTGGAATGGCTTTTGAAATCACAGCCACAGTTTCTATCATAAATTCACTGGAGTACATGAACCTGTTCTGAGCATGTCGGTGTGAGGTTCATTAGCCTCTGATATGTCCTTGAGAAGGACATGAGAGCTCTCTAGACACTCAGAGAAGTGTGTGTGTGTGTGTGTGTGTATAACTGCATGCATTTTGTCCCTGGGTACATTAGGACATGAAAGCAGGTTAAGGAGAAATGGGGCAGAGGCGTACAACCCACTTTTAGTCTATATTTGATCATGTAAGTAGCAAAAATATCCAGAGACTCACTCCTTATTACTTTACAAAACAAAATGGTTTTGAGGTACAAAAAACATTTAAATCTTCAAATTGCACCTAATCACATGAATATCTTCCTAAAAAATAAACAGTCTGTAAGTCAGTTAAAAGATTTTGGTGTCAGGAATCATACGCTTCTATAAGCTGTTTCCATTTCTCCCTTGTTCTTGCGTCACATGTCACATTAAGGTGCTCCATTCCTCACTGGTCCACCCCCAGCATAGTCTCACCCGTTGTTTAGCTGAAGAGCCGCCATTTTGGACGACTGGTTTTAACGTAACGTAAATAAGACACAGTGCCAGATTTGAAATATTCAAATCTGACAACAAATTAAAAGTCAAACATAATACAATTTATTAGACAAACAAGAGTATCGTTACAGATCCACCAACAACTTCTAACATCGCATCATGGTGATCCAAAGCCCAGAAGCCCCCAACTGTGTCTTTGTGTCTTTTTAACAGGCAGCTCCAGATACAGCATTAGGGGACCATTAAGGATTATATAAAAGTAGCATGACATAGGACCTTTAAAATAAAGCAAGTAATGTGATAAAAATTCAGCTGCAATCACTGAAATAAAAAAAAAAAACATTTGACAGTCCTAACAGTTACATTTCGATTATTGTATTGTTTGATTTTTTTATACTGAACAATAAAACCTTGACGTTCAATTATGTTGTGAATTTTGTAAATATGACCTCAAACACCATCAGATCAAGTACTAAATGTAGACAAGGAGAACCCAATTAAATGAATTAAACAAACACTTTGTACTTGGTCATTTATTGATTGAGGAAATAGATCCACTATTAGATATCTTTTTGCAGCACGATTATGTTTACCTTTGCTGTTTGCGGTGTGTACCTGGTATGACCCCCTTATGCAGCCATAACTGCAACTAAATGTTTCTGGGAGCTTCTGATCAGTCATGCACATCAGCTTCGTGGAATTTTGGTGTATCTCTCCATACAGAACAGCTTCAACTTTGGGATTTTGGTTGGTTTCCTCACATTAATTGTTTGCTTTAGGTCTTTAGGCCTCAAGACCTGGACTTGACCATTCCAGCTTTGCTCTTCTTTAACCAATCTTTCGCAGAATGTCTTGTGTGCTTCGTGTGTCGTTGTCTTGCTGCATGACCCACTTTCTCTTGACGTTCAGTGCACAGACATATGTTCTGACATATCTCCTCTACGTTTCACAGATAGGACAAAGTTCTTAGGCTGGAGTGCAGTATTTTCCTTTCTCAAGACTTAATGATTCTCATTTAAACTCGATTCTATTTTCAAAAATAATTTGAAAATTATGTTTTTGTTCTGGCTATTCTCATGATCATGAAACTGCAGGTGGGCACCTATGTTGTTATTGGAAAGCAATGCTCCTTGCGAAACTGCCACACACACAAGTTGTTATTCAGTGTTCACCTGACAATGGATTTATGTAGAAGTTACACTGGGTTACTTTGTGACCTTGCTGACCATTACATTCCATTGCTTCTTTTTTCTCACTCCTGATGCAGATAAGAACTGAATTTCCCAAATGTGTACACACTCTGTGTTTAGAGATGATTTTGGAACCTATTCCATCCTGATAAGCAAAATCAAACATAAACATTTTTTTTATTTATTCCATGCCACTTCCAAAACATGCTTTATGAAGAACTGCCTTGAAAGTTCCCTGTTTACAAACAAACACTCCTAACTAATAGATATTTCATAGTTATCTCTAAAGTGTTTAAAACCTGTAGGCACCACTGCAGGTCAGTCATGACCTCATAGACAAAGCACAAAGTGAAATTAACATGGTCTAATAGAACACTTAAGCAGTTAAGCAGTTTGCTTCATAGTAGATTGGGCAAAGGTTTAATGTCCGATACCCTTCCTGACCACCAACTGCTGTGTTGCAAAGAACATCCTGGCCTAAATCCAGCGTCTCTGATGCTGCTGTATCCAACAGCTGACTTCCCACTGAGGCACCAAGGCTGCTATGGGTAAATTCCTACCTGGCTCCTGTATATTCACAACCCAATATATGTTTTTGATGTCAGACAAAATATCGGGTCAAGAGGCCTGAATAGTTCACCTGCCTGTGGATTTAGCCTCTGTGAGGCTTTACCTCTCTAATGTTATCAGAATCTCATTTGTTGTACGTACCATGGCATGCATGTGCTTTACGATAGTGGGTTAGATGTTAGATGTACCATAAAAGGAAATTGGATATTGAGAGTTCAGATAACAGGGTTTGCCTACAACCATTCCACTAAAATGTACTGAATTTATAAAATATTGTTATTAAATGACTGGTTACTGACAGAATGTAAGCCTTTTTAAAAATATGAGAATGTAAATAGTCACAGGCATTGCTGCTGCTGACTGGTGTACTCGCTTTACCAAATTCCTATGCTTGTGGTCATCATACTTACTTTCCTAGTGCACCATGCTTGTTTCATGTCATCTTTCCACTTTATTCAGTGTAGGCTCCTTCATGTTAGTGTCTGTTTGAATCATGGCATCTGGGTAGCTAAGGGTCAAGGCACAACCCACATAAGCCATCACACCACATTAAACTGTCTTAAAAATGACACTAGGTATTCATTTGTGGGCTCTCTACACTGCTCTGGTCCCTAAATGACAGAGGTTCTTACCACAGTGGTGCTTGTTCCTCTGTAGTTCTATATCAGCAAGCTTATAATGCTCATGCTCATCTTTAATGCGCCCTTTTCTTCCCTTATCCATTTTCACCGATTTCTTGTATGTCTTGTACATTTCTAACTGACTTTATGGATTGGCTTTAAATGATTTTAAAGGGGACATGCTTTTGTATTTCCACTTGAATCTCTACTGCACATTAAAGCCTCCAAGCATGAAAAAAACATCTATCCATTTTCCGTAAGTCATTTAAAAGATTTTGTTGTGAGGAATCGTATGATTCTACCAACCGTTTCGATTTCTCTCTTATTGTTTCATCACATTAAGGGGCACTACCCCTCACCGGTCCACCATCGGTTCTACCCACCCATTAGTTGCTTCTCCATCAGAATCGAGAATTGCTGCGATAATTGAGAATTTTTAACTCCACCATATAGCACGTTAAATAACACCTATCAGTCCCTGCTTGCAGGGAAAGGTGGCATGGCATCACATTCTTTTCACTTCAGAGGGAGTAAATTAATTTGAATTATTTTATTTGGTAAAGTTAATAAGACTGTGATCCTAGTATTAAAAAACATTAGAATTTTATTTAACCATATGTATGTATGTATTTATTTATTATTTATATTGGCTCACCACTGTGAACCCAAGTCTTCGAGTCCCAGTGTTGTGTTTCAGCTGTGCTGGTTATCAAATGTGAGGGAAATAAGAAAGGAAGACTAGTTGAGAGGCCATCCCATAGCACTGCAGTATCAGCCCTTTTCAGGCCTCGTGGTGGACTGTCATCCTGTCATCTTGTCATCCTGTCTCAGTCAATTCATGATTCATGGGATGCAGACTAATGGAAGGGGCACTAGTCCATCACTCAAGACTCAGAAAGCTTTATAGCATGGAGGGAATCCTCTGCTTGAAGCCCAACCCAGTTTTCAGGTGGTAATGTTTCTGTTCGGTTTTAGTTCTGTTTTTAATTATACTGCTCACAAAAATTACTTCCCCTAAATCCCTAACTGTGAGCAGTGTATTTCTTTGCAGTTATTTACCACTTTTGTTCACCAAAATCAACACAAAGTGGACTATTACTGATATAAGTGCTGTTGTGTTTATTGAACAGATAATTGTAGGAAATCTTGTAATATAATTGACATTCTATGGCAGTTTTATATACTAGTATTGTGGGATATTTATTAAGATCTTTTATCTATTATAAATCTTAGCTCCCTAAAATCCATTTTTGTTTTGTTTTGTTTTAGGTCCAGTACAAGTTCTGGCTATAAATTATTTTATATTAATTATTTTTATAAGTTCAAATGTTTTAATTTTGAACAGGCAATATAACGGCTGCGAGGTCCTATCCACTGGCACAATAATAAATCATGCAGGAACAATAAAACTGTTCACCCTGTAACAGTTCAGTGGTCACACCAGAGTTCTGTTCATTTTAGTTCTGTTTATATAGTACTTTTAACAAGTAAATGAGCAGCCATAACTCATGGGCACCCCTGGTCACACACACACACAGACGTAACGCCCACCTTGAATAATGACGAGGCTTGGGAGCCTCTGGTAAGGTGAAAACATTCAGGAAACTAACATTCAGACCCAGCACAAAGTGTAGTCTTAACATCAGGTGACCCAACTGAACACAACTTAGAACCTGGCAGACACTGCCAGAGGCAGGATATGGACCAGGGTGTTTCAACAATTTTGTTCATGTCCTGCCAATGGTGTGACCTGCTGCTTTTAAAAGTTGGATTTACTATGATGCTTCGTAGTGAATTCCCCCAAAAGGGGCAGTATGGGAAACAGTGCTTCTTACATTTACTTTGATTTTATTCATTGCAGACTGTATGAACCCGAGATATTTTACATTTACATTTACAGTATTTAGCAGACCCCCTTATCCAGAGCGGCTTACAAAAGTGCTTTAAGACATCAGTAACATAATCTATTCCTATGAATCAGGAATCTAAACAAGAATACACTTCTGAAACGGTAAAGGTTGTGTGGTTTTAAGAGATAGAAAGACGAGGGGGGAATTAGTTAAGGTAAGAGCGGAATAAATGGGTCTTCAAGCGGCGTTTGAAGAAAACCAGAGACTCAGCTGTTCGAACATTGAGGGCAAGTTCATTCCACAACTTAGGAGCCAAAACAGAGAAGAGTCTACATGCATACCTTCCTCGTCCCCTGAGAGACGGGGGACCAGTTGAGCAGTGCTGTTATGGGCTAGTTATGCATTATATATGATTAAAAAAACTGCCCAGCCATTACAAAAATGTATATTTACAACTTTTCTTTGGAATCTGTTGCAGGCCTAAAATGAAGGAATAGCTGTTTATTAACTAATCAATCGAAGCAAAAGTAAATGTGGGAAAT
>JAYJMA010120762.1:0-17190 GCA_036873895.1 Parotocinclus cabessadecuia
GTCATAATCTGCCTAAGTATTGCTGCTGACCATGCACCACAATATATATATATATATATATATATATATTCTGTATTGTGTATGACCACTTTTACAATTTTGTAATGTAATTACAAAATTTAAAAGTTTGCAAATACAAATGGAATGTTTACTTGCAGTAAAAAAGTTGCAGGCCAGAATCCATGTTTGGTGCAAGTGTCTTTTCCACTCACTATGTTTTAGTTTTAAAGTTGTTATTTTGTGTTTTCTACGTGTCATGCTGATACCTCACAAATAATGAAGAAAAAAAAATTAAAAAATAATCAAAATAGTTTCTGCAATTTCTGTGTTGAGTTCTTTCACACCCTTTATTAAAATGCTATGAGAATTACTTTGATTGTAAAGTGGGTGACCAGGGTAAGTGTTGGGGCCCCATATATTTGTTCTCAAAGCATGGGTAAAAGTTTCACATCATATTTTATTCATCATTATGTTTTGCAGATAGCTCAAAGATTAAGCATTTAAATTGCTGCATCTTACTGACGATTCTAAATGATAGAACATCAAATTTCAAACATACTGTTTTTTATTTGCTCTGAGACCAGGACATCATCAGTGATGAGAAAGTAGAGGACAATATGTATAAACCTAAACATTTGTAAAATATTTTAAATGTAATAACAGCCTTATTTATGAATAATAATTATACACATATTGTCATGTCACATCATGCACAATTCAAAACATATTAAATTTAGTGTAAATAGTACCATAAGTTCCATCTGTTTTTTGTGGGACATACAGGCGTGAATGGCCTTGTCTGAAATGCCTTTGCGAGACCAGCTGTGGGGTCTCCTATCCCTTGTTCTGCAACAGTGACCCCTACCCTACCTTATGATGCATTTGTGTCTCCTTCTATGTATATGCTCATGCATGATACTGTAATTTCTGGAATAGGCTAAAAAGCTCCTGCAGACTTTGGTCAGGATAAGCAGGGTAAATATGAACAAACATTTTCCATAGCCAGCATTTTTAAAATGGAAAACTATTTACATGTACATCATACATTTACTTATTTAGAGCGAGTTACAGGTACAACAGGGTTAAGGGTATTGCCCGAGACTTTTAGATTAGAAGAATCTTCCTGAATCTTGGAATCTTGAATTTTGGAGAAGAACTTGTCTTGTCTATATATATATATATATTCATAAAAAAGGTTGGGACAGTAAAGCATTTATAAAGTGATGTTGTGTTCCAGCAGTTATTTTGTTACATCTTTCCTGCAAATATGTCTTAAGGTATGTAAGAGTGCAGGGTCATTGTCATTGGATAATATATTGTATTGTAGGCATATTTTGTTAAAAACTCAATGTACTCTTCTACATTAATGCTAATATCCCAGAAGTGTAAATGACCTTTGTCAAGGGCACTGACACAGCGCCATATCATGGCAGACCCTGACTTTTTGACTTGTTGTCAATAACAGTTTGGATGGTTCTTTTCATCTTAAGTCAGATGCACACGGCATCTATTCCAAAACATCTGGAATACTGTACGATGGTCTGCCTCAGATGCCTCAGAGCTCAGAAAAGTAACACAACGCTTCCTTTTTGCACAGTAAAGCTTAAAATGGCATTTGTGAATGTAACTACATATTGTAGTGCTCAAAGGTTTGCCAAAATAAATCCTTGCCCATGTGTTTATGTCAGTTAGGGGTAAATGATGGTCATTGATTCGGTGCTGTTTGGGGGATTCAAGTCTCAGCTTTATGTGAATACAGCTCTTATACAAAAACTAAAATAAAATAAATAAAAGTAAGTGTAAGTGTAATTATTTTTAACACTGTCTTAACTTTTGGGGTTGTACTAATAACACAGGTACACTAGCCTAAACTGTTTATAGTTGTTCAGATATGTTTACGAACATGGGATGGTGATGTACATAGTACACATAGCATTTCACTGTTCATGTTTTTCAATTCACCACAATTTAATTTCTGAAATTATATGAACAGTAAAAATTGGGCTTATGTTTAACATTAGTAACTTATTTTATATTACATTAAACAAAATTCAATCATACCACACTTACAAATTTCTAAGATGAGGTTTAGATGTGTTGAACAAAGTGTTCATGTGTGGGCTCAGTGTACATCTTGTCGCTTTCACAGCCTGGGGGTAGTTGAGCCCAGTTCATCAGACAAATTATATCCTTGAGTACCTTACCTGCTCCTGAGAGGCACGTGCACTGTGATTGCATGCCGTGAGACCTGGACCATGTCAAGGATAATTTACTTTAAAGGTGAAGGAAAGTTCCAAGAAAGTTTAGTAAAAATGCATTTAAACTGCGGTACAACTATATTGTTTGGTGAATTTGGTAAAAAATTTAGTGAAAAAAATGGACAAAATGCTTAAAAATTACCTTTGTGAAATAATCACAGCAAACATGGGTATTTACAGGTATATTGGCAAAATATATAAAAATATAATATAAATTCTGAAATTTGTGGTCAGAACAGGCCTGTTGTTTGCTTGTATTATACCACTGCCTGCTGAATCCCTGTTTAGTTTCTTAGTTTAGTTACATTAAATGCTCCATATTTATCTTTTGGTGATGTGGCATAAAACATGAGTCTAGTGTAACTGGTGAAAGTTTTCAAATATAGTTTTACTTTTTATTTAATTCTATAGAGAAAAATACACACTATTGTGATGTGCTGAACTTATGTATGGGCCCTGATGGCGTACTAATAATTATGTAAATATCATTGAAATAATTGTCCATTCCTAAAGTAAAACAAATAAGAAATCTGTGTTTTCAAAATACAGTGTGATTATTGTTTGTATATTGTTTCTACATCTTCTTTGTTATATAATTTGTGCATTTAGTTATAGTAAATTACCTACAAAACACACCCACTAAATAAACATGTTTTGTTACACTGCATTTATTCATATTTTATCATTATCTTTTTATCTTTTATTTTTAACTTTTTCCTGGTCAGTGTGAATATTGGGGGCTCTGGCATTTATCGCCCGAGAGCAGCTTAAGCAAGTCCTGGACAGAAAGATAGTCCACCACACAGCCAGTAGGGGCCACCTTTGCAACTATGCCTACATATGACACCATACCTGTCCTCAAGGCACCACTGGGAGTCACACCTGGGTAACTGCGATTGTGGGCCACTGCTCCAACTTAGCCCCCCCACATTCAAAAGCTTTCTCTTTATTTGGTATCTTAAATCAGGTTTATAGTTCCGTTAGTGGCATCTATAAACAACAATAGTATAGTAAATTTTTAATAATCTCTTCTTAACTTTCTTGTTGATGAATTAGTAATGCAAGTTCCCCAGTAAACACTTAATAACATGTTAGCTCATTTTAACTGTTACTACCTGAGCCATCATAGATAAACATTTTGGTAATTTCCCTGTCTGAAAAACAACACTGCCTTGCTGTCTGCCACGTTGTCTTTTTCCTTCTTTCATTCCTCCCTGTCTCTCACGCCTCCTCTCCATGAATTTTTGTTGCGCTGTCTTTCACTCTGTATCCTCCAAGTCTCTCATTGTAGAGTCTCTGACCAGTGATGTGGCTTTTGCCAGGTTAGAGGGAGTGTCTGGGTAATTTATAAGTACCTTCCTGGACAAATTAAATATCATTTAAAAAAAGAAAGTTTGCTTTCATTTACTGAAGGTCAGGTCAAGAGTTAAAAGTGTTGAGGCAAAATTAATGCAATTTTGTACAGATTTATATAAATTACATTATTTAAAAAGTTACTTTAGTTTAACTGGGTTATCCTTAATTATTCATAAGGTTTCGCACATGATGGCTTGTGTGAATTCTTATGAATTCATGATGTCATGATGACACATTGTACTTAAATCAAACGACATCAATACACAGACATATTTTAGTGGTAATATTTGAGTGCAAATGCACTGTTAGTTTGTGAACAAAGATTGGTCTTTTTGAATGGTTTTTCACCATTCAAAATTCAGTGTTGAGTCTTCATATTTATTTAATTACAAAACTTGAAAATAAAATGTATTGTAAATTAGTAAAAAAAAACATATTACACCCAGTATCTGCACTGGAAAGTAACATACTGCACTCCAAATATCTGCTCTGTAAAATAGTAAAGGAACATACCATTCCCATATGTAACCCCAATACATGCCTTATACAGTAACATTGTACCCCAAATGTAACATAATATAATGTATCATGCCAGATGTAAACTAATGTTATATAATATGCCTCCATATTTGCACTTTTAATGTACAGGTATGTGTCACTTAATGTCCGCAATACATCTTGTGAATTTGTGTGTTATGCGAATGCAATACATTCACATTAATAATGACTATTAAGTCAGATTTATAGATTTATAATAGTTTATAAATGTACTGCACCAGAGATGCATATGTGATTGAACCCTGCAGGACATACCTGTACCCTCAAATTGGTTTGATTGTTTGTATATTAGTTTATTTAACCTTGCATCAGGATCAAAGGATATACATTTATGACAAACACAAGGTTATATCAGCGAGATCGGACTGGGAAACAGCCCTAACAACTGCACACCCAATTTCAGAGATTAAAAATAGTAAAATCAACATAATTATTTATCACAGAGGTAGTTTTGTACAAATATTCTGTAATCACTGAAGGAAGATGTCTCTATTCACCTGTTGAACTTGTGACCTGTAAAATAAAATCTCACTTTTTAATTTGTTAAAACTTAAATATTGGTTTTAAATATTAAAACCACTCTTTAATAGTTAACCATTAGGAAATTATCTTGCTAATCTCTTGGCCAAGTATTACCAATTGCTAATTTGTAGCTACTGGTACTGGTAACGTATTTTTCACCACAGTGGCAGAGTACACTTTATTTGTTCATTGATCTTTAATAAACACAATAATTTGGTAATGGTTGCCTGTGTCTATTTAAGAAACACTGGCACAGCATGGACACTACTAAACAACAGCGAAGATCAGCATATGTTTTGGACATTGGCATGCTCATCATACTTATTAAAATGACCAGCAAGAGTCAAGAACCAGCACCATTCAAGTTCACCAGCTAAACCGTTACCAGTCCAACACTAACCAAGCTGGACCAAATGGAACATAGAACTCATATGGTTTGCTAATTGATTAGCATACCAGCATGCATAACACAGGACAGTTTAGCAGGACAATACATCACATACTTGCCAGCCTTCTCACACAATGTACTGTCGATAAGTTTTGTTTTTAAAAATTGTTCCATGTAAGATAAATTTTCAATCAAAGGTATGTTGTGTTGATGGTTAGCGGCTTTTATTGTGTCGCTCTTTTAACCTGACTTAACACTGGTAATAAGCCATTCAAATTTTGTGAAAGGAAACAACTAATCTTTTAATCAAAAGCCAAATAGTCATATGTGTATTTGTGATTTTGAAGTAGACTGTGCAATGTCTTTAGCAGGTCTAGCATCCTCCCTATTTAAGGCATATTCTTTTTTCTTACAAGGACTATGGAGGCAGCCTTTAGTGTCTATTGTTAGAGGTAATTATTAGAACAAAGGTTGTGCTCTAAACATACTGTAGAACAAAGAATTATTTTTAAGTTTTCTAACTCAAAGTTTAGTATAGATACTTGATTTTGTCTGGTGTGTTTATTTAGACCTTAACGTTTTAAAAGTTCTGCAATTACATGTGTTTGGGCACAGATATAAAAATCTGTTAGTTCTGGAACAACACAAAAAAATGTGAGGCGTGCAGCACCTCCCCCTATCTTTAGAGGCTTCACAAATGATTTTCCCAGACAAGGGAGACGAAAAGGAAACAGATATTTTGAGATTTAACACTTGGAGTTGCAATGCTATGTGTACGTGGAAAATGTACAGTACAGTCAATAGATTACAAATATACAGGACAATGAAAATACACCTTAAAGAAAACGAAAAGTGCATGCTAACAAAAAAAATGGATTCACAGAGACCTAGAAATAACTTTTGAAATATTTTGCATTTCCAGCATTTTATTCCATGACTTTTTTTGAATCTATTGTACATTCTGTAGTTTTTGCCATCACTCAAATCGCTGCTCCTTTTCCAGACCATGACTTATAAACATACTAAATCTCCATGGGTGAGAGTCTAGCATCCTCTTCTGGTGAGAACACAACTGTTCGTGAAGGAAAAAAAGGAGAAAAGTAATTGTGCAAAATTGTCGGAATGACTTTTTGACGTTTCGGTAGAAAAAAAATGTCACAATTTGAATTTAAATAAGCAAGTAAATACTTAAGACATTTTGATTGGATAAGTTATTTTGTCCCTATCAGATACAGTCCGCAGCTTCTCCTTTCTTAAACAACCATGACATATCCTATGGTCGTTGATTTTTTTTAATACAAATACAAATACAAAAAACAGTAGACTTAGTAGACACAACATAAAATGCACGTGTGCAGCATGTGCAATAGCGGACAACAAACAGTAAATACAGAATCCAAAAACACAGTGTCGACTGATAGTGTGAGCAGAAAGGTGCTCTGATCTGTCCATATGTTCAATGCTTGTTCAAAACAGTGTAAACAATAGGTAGGTATAGCAGCAGATTAATGTGTGTGTGTGTGTGTGTGTGTGTGTGTGTGTGTGTGTGTGTGTGTGTGTGTGTGTGTGTGTGTGTGTGTGTGTGTCTCTACATTTAGAGACAGGTTGTTGGTTCTACACCAGTCCGTTAACCGTTGAACTTCCTCTCTGTATACTGGCTCGTAATTCTTGCTGATGAGACCCACCACAATAGTGTCACCTGCATTTGAGCTGGGGGGGGGCATTGCTCAGTGTGTTGGTGCTGGAGCTGTTACAACCAATGACTGAGGTCTCCCAGGAACCAGTTACAGAGAGCAGTGCTCAGGCCCAGTCAGTTCAGCTTTCCGATCAGGTGCTGAGGAATAATTGTGTTGAATTGTGTTGCTAAAGTCTATGAACAGCATTCAATCATAAGTGTCTTTATTGTCCATGGGAGTTAGAGCTAGGTGGTGGGTTGTAGATATGGCGTCATCTGTTGAGTGGTTGGGACGGTACTCAAACTGCAGAGGATCTAATGAAGGAGGCAACAGGGTCTTGATGTGCCTCAAGACAAGTCTCTCAAAGCACTTCATGATGATGGGTGTGAGTGCGACGGGACGGTAGTCATTGAGGCAGGACACTGACGATTTCTTCGGCACAGGTTTGATGGTGGTTGACTTGAGAATCGTTGGGACAGTGGCACTACTCAGGGAAATGTTTAAGATGTCGGTGAAGACATCTGTCAGCTGATCTGCACATTCCCTGAACACTCTACCAGGAATGTTGTCTGGTCCCGCAGCTTTCCATGGGTTGACTCTGTGTAGAGTTTTCCTCACATCAGCTGCTGTAAGGCACAACACCTGGTTGTTGGGAGGAGGGGTGGTCTTCCTTGCTGCCATGCCGTTCTGTGTCTCAAACCGAGCATAGAAATCGTTCAGCACATCAGGAAGGGAGGCATCACTATCACAGGCAGGTGGTGTTGTCCTGTAGGTGGTGTTGCCTGGATGTCCTGCCACATGTGCCGTGTGTCACCACTGTCTCTAAAGTGGCTGTGGATGCTCTGACCGTCTGCGTTCCGTTGCCTCTCTGATTGCCCTGCACAGTTTGGCCCTTGCTTTTCTTAGGGCTGCCTTGTCACCTGCTTTGAAGGTATATATCAAGCAAATAAACACATTTCATGGGATTTTTTTTCTTTTTCTTTCTTCTTCCCTGATGGCGTTGGTATATCTCTGAAGATTAATTCATATTTATCAAGATTTATCATATTGTGAAAGAGTGGTTCTGGGAGCATAAGGAATCATTTTTCCCCATGCATTTCCCACTACAGTGTCCTGACCTCAACCCAGTTTTGATGAAAAGATAATGAAAAGCTTTGGTGAAAAGACGAGTTGATTCCTTTTACAAAATTTTGATGGCTTATTACCACTGTTGATTTGCTTTTTTTGTTATTGATTTGTAGTCAGGTTAAAAGAGCCGACACAATAAAAGCCAGTAACCATCAACACAACATACAATTGACTGAAAATGTATCTTACATAGAACAATTTTTAAAACAAACTTAACAGTCTTTACAGCATGCTTTGACTCTCCCTTGATCAATACGAATTCAATACTTGTCAATTTTACTTGGTCAAACTGTGTTTTATGTCTTCAGTGGGGTGATGTGGCAGCTGAAGGAGTACCATCATCACCCCAGAGCAAGAAATTCCCGAGTATGATCCCAGATGGACTGACCTGGGTCTTTTCTGTGTAGAGACTGCATGTACCCGGGTTTACTTCCGGGTGCTCCAGTTTCATCCCACATTCCAAAGATAGGCCTTAGACATGCTCTGACACCCATCTCAATGCAAGCCTGTAGCAGGTTTATTAACTTTATTAAAACTGTATCTGTACCACCTAAACACACTCAAAAATATGTTTTGCCACAATGTGAGTCGATTTCTGATTACTATCTCTTAGTTTTTGAGCCACATGTATCAATTAATATTCACCTTCTCTCTCATTATCTCACTAAGCACTATATTACTTCAGATACTCCAGCTGCGTTTACAGTAAGCTACACTTACAGAGCCTGATCATCTTAAGAAAAGAGAAAATGCAGCTAATGTACCAGTTCCAGCACCACACACTTAGATGTTCCTGGACTCAGCATCACTCTACTGGTCTTCATCAACAGAACTCTGTACCACCATGCCCGGGTCCCATCAGAATGCAGTAACTCAAGCCATCATTTTGTTATTAGGAGACGATGTGCCTCCAATAACTTACCACTGAGAACTCATCTTATCTTATTTAATTTTCTTAAATCTATTTTGTTATTTTATTTAAATTTCATTACTAATTAAAATGTTATTATTGATTTAAATTATATTATTTACTATTAATTTACTTAATTGTACTATTACTTTAACCTAATTATCCAGTTAACATCTAGGCCACCCATGAATGGGTCCCTTTTTGGGTCTTGGTCCTCCCGAGGTTTCTTCCTTCTTCATTCAAGGAAATTTTCTTTTCCACTGTCACCCTAGGCTTGCTCAATTTGAGATTGGCCTTTTAAGATAACATAATATTGTAAAGCTGCTTTGAGACAATGCTCCATTGTAAAAAGTGCTATATAAATACTTTTGAATTTGAATTGAAGACAGCTGTCTTATATTGTCACCTGTATAAAAGAGACCTTTCCACAGAATCAATTTATCAGTCAGATTCTAACCTCTCCAAAATGGGCACCACCAAAGAGCTTTTCAAGGATGTCACGAACAAGATCATAGACCTGCAATGGACTGGGCTACAAAACCATAAGTAAGACGCTGGGTGAGAAGGAGATGACTGTTTGTGCCATTGTAAAAAAAAATAGAAGAAATACAAAATGACTGTCAATCAACCTCGATCTGGAGCTTCATGCTAAATCTCTCCTCTTGGGGTATCCTTGATCATGAGGAAGGTGAGAAATCAGCCTAAAAATGGGTCGTGGCTGGGTCTTCCAGCACGACAATGACCCAAAACATAGCCAAGTGGCAACAAAGGAGTGGCAAAAAAGAAGCACATTAAAGTCATGGACTGGCCTAGCCAGTCTCCAGACCGTAATCCCATAGAAAACTTATGGAGGGTTGTCAAGTGACAGCCTCAACATCTTATTGATTTATAGATGTTCTGCAAAGTGGAGTAGACCAATATTCCTCTTAACATATGTACAAACCTCATCATCAACTACAAAACCATCTGACTGCTGTGCTTGCCAACAAAATCTTATTTCTCTCTGCAAAATGCAAACAAATTTATATATTTTATTCAATGTCATGTATGAAAATGGAGTCGCAGGCCAGTCCGTGCCCACCCATCAATTTTTGGGAGTTTTACGGAGCGCTTGCAGAGGGTCCCATACCATGGTGGGATACTGTGAGATTTAAAAATTGGGCAGCCCAAACTGATAAGGAAAAAAGCAGCTTGTAATTTAAGTTGGCATTTGAAGGTGAAGGATGATCCTGTTCCTGTAATGCATGTGATGACAACATTATGATGAGTTTTTTAAGTGACATTTCCTTCTCTGTGTATATGTTAATAATTTCAAGAGATAATTTCAAGATCATTGTTTGTTTAGTACTTCCACTTTTGCAAATATCATGACTTATATTAGATTAAATAACAGTTTCTTATGCAAAATGTGATGCATTTTATTGCTGCAAATGCCATACCAGTATGCTAATACAGCTAGCTAATTAGTGAATGATAAGGGTTGGTTGTAACACATCTTAAAACAGCAGTCATCCTCTTATATAGAAACACTTCCTTGGTTTTAATAATAATTTTAGCAAATACCTTGGCAGTGGAAAAAGAAGACCAGTGGAGGCGTATAAAAATGATAAGGTCATGAAGAAGGTTAAGTCGTTAAATCGTGTAAGATCGGATGTGAAGGCATTTGGGATTTGCCATGTAATGCTGAGCAGATACTGCATTGTAGCTTACTGGAGCAGCAACAAAGTTTTCTAAAAGTGTTATTTAAATGTGGAGTTTGCTCCCTTTACACATTACACTCCATGGTTACCAATTTTCTTTTTCTGATTAAGAATATATAGAAATAATAAACATACACATGTTGACATGCTTTTTACATTTTTTATGTCAGAATGAAATGTTGTAGGTTAGTGCTCATTAAGCTGTATAATAAATATTAAATATGTAAAACCTGTAGAAAATGTTGCATAATTTACACTCACAAACACACAAAAATGTGAAATTATATTAACAAACTTCATTGTGAAGCACATTACATGGTGTAGCCTGTATTTGCTTCTTTTGTCTGTGTTACAATTTACCCCAGCATGGGTTAAACCATCCACCTACCCTGGAAGTGGGGTATGTTGTAACAAAGAACCTCTTATTGTTTCACATTAACTCACAAGGTCTGTTTTTTCTTTGTCATTTGTAGTCAACAAATGTGGGTATTTACTATGAAGGTTTGAGAGTCCTAGCTCAAAAATTCAATGAGTTTCAGTTATTAAAGTAAATAGTGTTACAACCATACGGTCGGTCTCCCTTATTCATTCGCTTGTAATAGTCAGTGTTGCGGGAGAGCTGGTGATCAGCTGGTGGCACAGGGTGCAAGGCAGGAACAACCCTAGACAGAGTGTCAATCCACCGTAAAGCATGCATGCACACACACACACACACACACACACACACACACACACACACACACACACACAAACAAACATTTATACACATTTATGCCGGCAGTTGAGCCGGAAAATTAAATAAAAGAGAGAACAGAGATGCATTTGCTAGAAAACACATATTGAATGAAAGTAGCTTATATCTTATTTAGAACACTAAATAACACGAGTCATTTTGTTTGCTATTGCATTGCTGATCAGATAATATGCTAACAACCAGAGCATTGCTAATGTGTCACTTTATTCTTTGATTTGACACAAAGATCCTCCCCCACATGGTGGCACTCACACATAAGACATGAACTGAGTCAGCCGAAGAAAACACAGAAAGAAACTGATTTCAACTGAGTATTCTAATAGTCATTTAAAAAAACTAAATATAAAAATGCTACAACAGTGTATATATATATAGGGTATATAACAGTTATTCATTAATTGGGTAATTGTGTTTTAAAACATTTAAGATTGGCCGGTCACGATTCCTCCTGTCACTGATTCTAAATAAAGATAACTTGGTCAGTTCATTAGCTACGTCCAGGAACACAAAGCCATATTTAGTGCCCACTAGTGAGATATGGGTTTGTGGGACATGTCCACAGGTAGTTGGGTTGCCCATCCATGGGAATCATCTGCCCATCAAATAAAATAGCTGAAATAAAAATGGTTTAGTTTTTTATCATGTATGAATTGATAATTGGCCATTTTGATGGTTTGGGTGTTTAGTCATTGTTCCTCCTTCACTTTTCAAACAGCTGACTCAGTTTATGACTTATGTGTGAGTGCCACCATGTGGAGGAGGATTTCTGTGTCAAATCAAACAATAAAATGACAAATGACCAAAGCTTTGTTTGTGTTTTATCTGATCACCAATGCATTGACAACCCATAATTGTTCAGCTTTTGTTGTGATAGTGTTCTTGACAATATATAAGCTACTGGTGTTGCATTCAATACGTTATCTTGAAAATGTATCCCTCTTCTCTTTTTTCATTTCAATGTGCACATTAAGGGAGAAATCCTAACCAAACGTAACACCTAAGTTCTTGGGTTTAGAACAGATGCAGCCAACTGGTATTGGGTCCAACTAATAAAACCACAGTTTTATCTTTATATAGAGTAAAAGGAAATTAAATTACATCCAATTTTGTACATCCTTAACACTTAACAGTGAAAACTAATACCATGCTTACAAATAATTGAGCCTAAAGCTAGCATGTACAGGGAGAATATTAGTGGGCCAAGCACAGACCCCTGAGAGACACTGTGAAACAAAACTGGATAGGATATAAACCAAGAAAGTGCCAGTTCTTTAATACCTATAGTGTTTTCTAGCTTATTCAGTAAGTTATCATGATCTATAGTGTCAAATGCTGCACTTACATCTAATAGGACAAGAAAAGAAACAGGTCCATTATCTGATGATATTAATAGATCATTAAGTACCTTAATTAATACTGTTTCAGTACTATGATTAGGCCTGAATCCTGACTGAATAAATAAATTCAGAAATACTGCTATTTTGAAGGTAACTACAGAGCTGCTGATAGACAGCTTTTTTTAATATTTTGGAGAGGAACGGTAGATTTGAGCTTGGTCTATATTTAGACAGGACACAAGGGTCCAGATTGTTTTTTTTTTTATTTTATTAAGGCACATTTAAAGGATTTTGGCACATAACCACAGGTAAGGGAGTTATGATAATAATATGGTAAAGTTTCTATAATACTAGGTAGGGGTGGGGGTGAAAAATAGATTTTTCGACGCACGTTAACGATTCTGAATGGATTGACAAATGTCAATAACCGATACTCGAGTACACTTGCATTTGAACATGTAGACCAGTTTCTTAAACTTAAACATTAGCTCTCACTAACTGAGCTCTGTAACGTCTATTTTGAGTTTACACAGAAAATGAATAAATGCACTAAATAAGTAAGACAAATTACAGTGTTCTCATGTCATGTAGGTCATATCTTATACCTGACTGTGTACAGTGTCAAACATATAAGACTATTAAATACTGTATTTAGTAACAGGTGTCAATTAATTAATGTAATTTCTTTTTAATAAAGATATTTATTTATTTATTTATTTATACTGCTCACACAAACTAGGAGATATTTCAAAATAAAATATATACATATATATTATCATGATTTTGTTTAATTCTACATAGCAGTGCATGAAGACCAAATATCTAGTATCAGACATGTCAATAATAATACACCTGTTGTTTGTTCTTTGACTGAGAAACACAGTAAAGTCATCGGAAATGTCTGAGATAAAGGAAAAATTTATTCTGATGCAGAAATCAATATATTTTTAAGAAAGTGTATCCAAATCGATATCTTTTGTGTTCAACAATCCACAGTGTGTTTCTGGTATAACAACAGTACAGGATTTGGTTCGACGTGAAGCTTGAATCTAAAAAAACAGCACACATCAGGCGGTACTTTCTCAAAAAGCCTGACTGTAACATGTGAATGAATCAGTAGCTGGTGAAACCTCTTTGTCAGGTTTTATTTGTGATCTAAATCTGATTGTAAGTTAACAATAGAAATTCTGTTTTATAAATCTACAACTGCTGATGCTATAACTACTAGAAACACAATTGTCATTTTGACTGTTTTACATTTATACTATAATGCAGAAACAAAATGCACTTTATATTATAATAGACAATTATGTTTTTTTTACAATTAAGTTGTAATTGTTATTTATTTATTAATAAAGAAATTGGTCATAATATAGTCCAAGTTTTATGATAAATAACAAGCTGCATTTGGAAAGAGAACACTTTAAATGTACATTTATTTACATTTATTTTATTTACATTTACGGTTACATTTATTTTTTAAGTATTATATAATTACGAATTAAATTGCATTAAATTAAGACGTTTTTGGGGTCAGAATATGTAAAAGACATTTTGGAGCTGTTAAATAAATTAATAGCTTAGTTTTTGTTTACAGCTTACCATATACTGCAGATCGCTAGACTAGATGACATCTTTATTTTTTACAGTAGGCTGCAAATTAAAGAAGTCTTCAAAAGCATAGATGAAAAGAATTGCTTATCAGATGTTTGTTGATAGAAATACTAACTTTACATTTTTAATAATCAGACATACTTGCTTAGATATAACAATATATCTAAATAACATTTTTTGATTATTCTAGTGTATTGGAATGAGTAGCAACTGTATATGTATACACAAGTTGAGTATACAATAATATGGAGAATACTACTCTAAATGATTTTGCAGACACACTTATCTAGAGAAGCCTGTAACTTATGCAATTTTACAATCCAAGCAGTTAAGAACCTTGCTTGAGGACATCATGAACAGCAATTCTTAAAAGTACTTCCATGGAAACTCTGTTTAAAAATATTTGTGGATACTGGTCTGCTGAGCAGAAGGTTCAGGGTCCTAGCACTAAACAACCACTGTTGGGTCCTGCAGCAAGACCTGCATAGCTGACTGAACTGTACATTTAAGATTGTAAAGGACTAAAGGTAAAAATCAGTTACCGGAAATTAACCAAATATGGTCTCACTTTTAAAATAAAGAGTTTCCCAAAGCTGAACTAAAAGCAGTGTGCATCATGTCATGATGCTGTTTAGCAAATAACTTGTGGGAAGATATAGCAATACTAGTGCTTCTTTAGGTAGATTGTGGTTAAGGTGGCCAAAGTAAATTTCCTGTAATCAGCAAACTAATATATGTTTCTCAAAAGCTGTCACTCTAAAATGGAATAAAACTGCACCTCATTATAACTTAATTACAAATTACAGCTACAGGGAAAATTTTACCGAACTGTGGTGGACTTGGTTGCAAAGGAAAATATATATATGAAAAGCACAAGTACACATTTAAAATGCCACTTTGGGAGGATGGGAGAAAAATACAATATATTTACAGGTAGTCATAAAATTTGCTTTGTGTTTGCTCTTCTCAGTGTGACTAAACATTGTTTACTCACACATCGCATTCATATTTCTCTTGTGAAGGAAGGAAAGTAGTTACTTCATTTGGATTACATTTTCTCCTTGACAAGGGCAGAATGAAGCTTTCTAAACTAAAATATCAAACCTGATGCACATTGTCAGTTGCTGGATTGGTAGCAGCAGCAGACAGCAGCGATCTTGAGGTATGTCGCCAAACTTTAGACCCAGCAACAGGCTTTGCTCATCCCAGCTGTCTCAGATTGACTCAGCAGGATACCCAGTTTAACTTGACAACATTGACACCTGATTTAGCAACATCCCAAGCACTTGGTGTTAGCAGTGAGTCTGGCTTCCATGAGCTTCCTGCTAACTCACCCTTGCCTGGTCTAATGACATATGGACATATGAACATATGCTACATTTGCTTCACAGAAGTATTTTGTGCTTTAACCACCCTCATCATGGCCAGGGCACCAGAGAGCCTCCTCTTTGCTTACAAATCCAGGTTTTCCAGTGACTGAGTCATATGGTTTTCCCCAGAAGAGCTCATCTCATCCATTTGGAAGACCTCCTAGCCTGGCTGCCCCTGCAGACTCATGGTTGGTCCCTGTAGACTTATGGTTGGTTCTGTTGATTCTATGAATTAAAGAAAGACTTTTTGTGGTATTTTACATAATAATATCAAATATGGTCACTCTGGTTTTGAATTTGCTTGACTCTAATCTGCTAAGCCCTTCTGTAGCCCAGCTTTTGGTTGCTGAATAAAACATATTTGTATGAGCTCTCTGCATTTGTCTGAAACATCTGCCAGATATGACACTATAATTGTCATTTCTTATTAAAGATGATAAAGCAATAACAAAATGTTTTGTAATTATTTGAACAGTGCAGTTATTATTTCACTCGAAATTAAATTTACAATTATTCACAATAATTTAAACACTCAGATGAGTTTGGATAAAACCATTAAATAATCATCTGCATTCAGTATTAGATGCAACTGAAGCATGCTGTTTGATCATTTTATGGCTCAGTTGAGCAGTTATTGGACCTGATATTTGCATTTATTTATCATTATTGTTTACCCACAAGGCAGAAACTTTATTCCACCTTTCACAGTCAGTGTGCTATTTGTATATACATATTTAAATTATTTTGTTTATTCTAGATCTCAGTCTAGAAAAGGTACACAGATCTTGTCTAAATCTTCTAATGTATTCCTCTGGGAAATTTAGTATGGGCTATCTGTGAATTTCCTTTAATGTTTAGGTCAGATAAAAAGAAGAATCAGTGTTGTACCATTTCATAATGTTGGCTTCAAACAGTTGATAAGTAGTTGAAATGGTTGCCAGTTGGTTGCCAGTTAGCCAGTTAGTAGTGTTTAATGTAAGACCACATATTCTCTCGAGGGTTTAAATCATTACTCTTACTAAGCCACAATATGAGTCAGATAGAATTGTTTTTAAGCCACTTTTTTGTGATCTTTACAGTGTGAGCAGGAGCATTGTATTGTAGAAAGATATCATATGATCATTCCTCTTTGGAGATACATTCACTCTTCTATGTCTCACCCGATTGTAATAGACAGCTATTCTCACCATCACCAAGCATCTCAAAATTTTGATTTACCAGTCCACTCCACTATCTTGAACGACACTAAATCACAATTTTCAGATTCTGTCAATTTCAGTTTGTCCTTAGATAGCAGTGGCATTTTTTCTAGAAGAAACTCATGCATACATGCATACACACCCCTGTTCAAATGGCAGGTTTTTGTGACGTAAAAGAAAGACAGCAAGACAATTATTTTTAATTTTTCCACCTTTTATGTGACCTATAACCTGTACAATGCAATTGGAAAACAAACAGAAATCTTTCAGGGAAGTGAAGTAAAAATAAACAACTGAGATAATGTGGTTGCATAAGTGTGCACACCCTTTTAGAACTGGGGGTGTGGCTGTGTTTAGATTTAATTACATTCAAACTCATGTTAAATTGGAGTAACCAATTAAAGGGCCTCTGATCAACTC
>JAYJMA010120779.1:0-17187 GCA_036873895.1 Parotocinclus cabessadecuia
GAGAGGCTCAGACCCGGAAGAAACAAGCCGCACCTGGAGTGGAGAGAGGCGGTGATTAGAAGGAGGGGCTGAGCGAATGAGGGAGAGAGAGAGAGAGAGAGAGAGAGACGGAATCGGGATTCCTGACATATAGACTACAGTGGCAAGTGTTTAGTTTGACCTTCCCTAACACTTACCAACAATAGCAGTTTCATTGGGAAGTTGATGCTTCAACAATCCAAAATAGCTTGATCAGAAATAGTCTCTTTGGAAGGGTGGCAGCCAAGAAACTGCATTGACTTGGAGGTCACACTAAACACTTACTTTTCCTAGAATAAGCCAATTCATTGTGAAAATGTTGTTTAATTTTGTGTAAATATTTTCTTGACTTTGTGCTTGTATCTCAAAGGGAATGAGAAATAATGGTCATTATAGCATTGCCAAAAAAAATCTAAAGTTGGCCTAGACTACTGCACAGAACTCTCATACCAGTGTGGAATTTGCATGTCCTTTCTGTGTTCACATGGGATTACTCCATGTACTCAGTTCTAATGCCTTCATTACCTGAATTTGGTATATTTGAGAAAAACTTTGAGAAAGACACATACCACAACATGCAGGCTAGGTACAACTATGCTGCATTCATGTTAATTCATGTAAATTCAGCTGGCATAAAATGAAAGGAGCACATGAAAAGGTTTGTAATATTGAAACTGGTTTACAAGCCAAACATAGATTTTTGTATAAAATGTCCAATAAGAAGAAGAACAAGAAGAGAGTTTCTCCTTCATGACTTTGCTCTGGAAGTAAATAGAAAATAAATTTGTTTTACCCCCACTTATCCAGTTCCAGGTCACAGGGGATATTTTGAAGCCTAACAGCATTTACTGGCGCCATGCAACATACATCATGACTGTAGGGTTCCATAAATGCAAAACCTTGATTTTGCAGCTGCATTCAGTATTTGTACCACTGGCCCTCATGAACTATTGTTCTGTGCATTTCAAGCTGTACATTTAAAGGAGCATAGATCAAAAAAGCTAACAGTGTAAATTCCATTAAATGTAATTACCTGACATTTGGACAATTAATGGGTGCTTTTGTTTCTCTGATAACCAGATGTAAAGCAGTTTCAACATGCAACTTAGTGAGGTTGCCAGCTTACAGTTCTTCACACGTATTTCTCATAATTTTTTTAATTGTTTTTTGGTCATGGTTTGGCATGGATTTTTGCATGCCCATGCATTTAACAAGACAACCCCAAAACAGGTCTACAAAGAAAAAGTTAAGACTGAACTATGGAAAATTCCAGTTGTTGTGTTTAAACATTATAATAATTTTATCGTGTATTTGTTGACAAACTGGAAATCCCCCGCCCACATTTGCTGATCAAAGCCTTTCCTGTATGCGGTTCTTGTATCATGATCAGCTGTTTGACATAATCTGTCCCAACTTTTGGAATGTGCTGCAGTCCTGAAATGTAGGAATGGATATGGTGGTGGTGGTAGCCAGGAAGGACAGGAAGAACTCTATCCATGGTTGAGCAAAGTAGGCTTTCAATTGGTTGGTTAGCTGAGTAGGCTCTGTAGGTGTTTTTAGAGGTGTTTACACCTCTAAAGGTGTAGGTGTCTGATGTTATTTATAAAAAGAGCTGAGGTAGCAAATGTTATAATATGCTTGGTGTGATAAGACAGTAGATAGATTTGACCAGATAGATTTGAGATTTAGCACCTAGAAAACATTGGATAAGGATACAGGTTTTGAGCATAACCATATCCAGTAGGGAAACCTTCATTTATTTTTTCATGTGGTCCAAATTCAGTAAGACAGCATTTATCAGTAATTATTTCATTTACAAACACTACTTGTAACTTACACTGCTTGTAAGTGAGCTAATGTTAAGTAATCCTAGTTATACAAGGATATGCTGATCATATGGGAGCCACCTGTGTTTATACTAGTAAGATTATAAAAAAAAACTGGAGTATGTTTATTATTATGATTGATGAAGGTAGCAAACACAATAAAATGAGTTCTGGATGACAGTACATGGCTACCAGCAGACAACTGATGGAGCCTGACTGTATTCTGCCTGACCCCAGCTCTGGAAAAGTCACCCTGTAACTAAGTCATAAGGCTATGGACAACGTTGCAGGAGATGAGCGCAGCACCTTCCCAAGTGGGATACACACGATCCCATCCTACAAGGCAAAGCTTACTCTTAAAGGTCATACATTTGTCTATGAAGCCTTTGTTTTCAGAGCACCATTTGGACAGCCAGCAATTCAGTGATCATATCCTGCTGTAGGATTGGTCGCCTCACCATGTTGGGATGGGGCCTGTCTAAACTGCTGGCAGTGAAAATGAGTACACTAATAAGCAAAATGGCAAAATTGTGCCCAAAGTGTCAATATTTTGTGTGGCCACCATTATTTTCCAGCACATCCTCAACTCTCTTGGGCATGGAGTTCACTTGAGCTTCATAGGTTGCCACTGGAATCCTCTTCCACTCCTTCATGACAACATCACAGAGCTGGTGGATATTAAAGAACTTGAACTTTTCCACCTTCTGTTTGAGAATGCACCACTGATGTGTTTAGGTTTGGAGACATGCTTGGCCTTTACCCTCAGTTTCTTTAGCAAGGCAGTGGTCGTCTTGGAGGAGTTTGGGGTCATTATTCTGTTGGAATAGGGGAGGGGATCATGCTTTGCTTCGGTATGTCAAAGTACATGTTGGCATTCATGGTTCCCTCAATGAACTATAGCTCCCCACAGCCAGCAGCACTCATGAAAATCATGATATTCAATAGCAATAACACCAAATTTAACAAGCCTGCTCCCCATTCACCCCTGGACCTTGTAACACTAACAAGTCACATGATACCAGGGAGAAAAATGGCAAATTGTATTGTATCAAAACTGTCATATCATCAGTGTTGTCCCATGAAAGGATATAATTAAGTAGTTAAAAATGTGAAGGGTGTACTCACTTTTGTGAGTTACTGTAGGTAGCTAAACATCTAATTTGTCACTAACACTGTCGCCCTGGGCTTGCTCAACTTGGGATTGGCCTTTTAGATAATTGTATTACTTTAAAGCTGCTTTGAGACAATGCTACGTTGTAAAAAGCGCTATATACATAAAATTGAATTGAATTGAATTGAATTAATTTGCTACTGAAATGCAATATTATTGTGTAAATATCATCCACTTCAGCAACACTTTCCCAGATTTCTTATACTGTCTGTCTGTCTTACACTGTGGGGGGTGGGACGAGACAGGAAGACGTAACTAAGTAAAATTAGAATATGGTAACATCAGGAAAGATTAGAGATTTAAAAAAAAGCCCCGCCCACTTACTATCCTCTTGAGGAGAACAGTATGTGACTACGAAAAAAAAACGCCTTAGCACACTGGCACATATAATGACATTTGATGGAAGACTAGCAACGGGTGAGGGGAAAAGAGATACAGAAAATAACAGCAACACGAGCGGCCATCCGGTCTATAGCAGCCACGTAGTGCGCTCACACAGACCCGTCACGATGCTACTGTGGGGAGAAGCAGTAAGTGGAAGGTGTGTTCATAGGTTGGGAGAGAGGGGGAGCCATAGAGTCGCTTGCCCAAAGCACCAGTCCGTGACCATAAACACAGCAAACCACTTCCAAGGAAACCACTCCAGCAGTCCATGGGAAAACAGGGCTAGATGCCAGGTATCCATAGCATATCTTCTGGGGGAGTTTTACATTCTCTACGGCCCGTCCTCGAGGCCAAACCACAGATAAGATGGGTGCCAAAAACCAGATAAGACACTTGCTTTGACTTGAATAAACTCAAATTTCACACAGAGCATTCATGAATCATGGTTCTCAAATTCTCCAATTTATCCAGTTTTGAGTTCAGAACTGATAGCTTCTCCAAGATTGAATCCATTCCGTCCATCTTCCTATACTCTCGTTCATGTTGGACAGTGGTAAGGGTCTTTGAACAGCTGATCCAACTTTTTTAATTTTGCGATATACCAGGGCAATGCCTAATCCAATCAGTAGAAACCCCGTAATCATGGTTCAGAATAAAAATACATCCTCAATGTCCTCAACGGAAAGTTGCGCCATACACATGATCTGCCTGTTGTTCCAAGCATCTATCCCGTATCCAGCAGCAAAAGTTCCATCTGGACAGGTAGGCTCCCCTGAGCCAAGACTTCTTGTTGAGAAGATGGCGTCAATAGCATTGAGAGACCATTTAATCAATTCCATAATTCTAATTTTCTTTTTGAAGATCCACGTCTAGGAGCAAAGTACACAGACAGACACTAGAGCAAGCAGGAACAGATAGGAGCTAGGAGAGGGAGAGAGTACGTCCGCCTTCCTTGAAGGTTGCAGAGAGTGCAAGGAACAGAATGAGTGATCGCAGAGGTTCACTCATGCTCTCTTTTCTCTTTTTACATCCAGACCTTAGAGAAGCCTAGATCAGATACTAGCTTAGCAAATCTGCATGACATAGGCATAAGTAGCCTCCCCCACACACACACACGCACACACAGACACAGCTGGGTGACAGTTCGATGACAGAGGGGCTAACCATATATGCCACAGCCAGTCAGAGGAATCTAAGGATAATTTGGTAAGCTGTTTGAGGTGGTTAGAGGTGTAAAGGCAATATACAATGAAGTTTGAAAACAACTTGAAGTTTATAGACAATTGGACAGTATAATTATATAATAATAACAGTGTGTAGTTAATGACCTGATGACGAGCACCTGAGCCTCCCTCTACTTAAGCAGGAGTTCTAACAGTGTTCGTGGCCAGATCGTTTCACTCCAGCATGCACCCGACCACCTGTGCGCATGCGCTCAGACGGGCCTTGACACGCTGGACGTTTGCTTACTCAGTTTTTTGGCTAGTTGGTAACGCCCTGGGGCTTTTAGTGCCGAAGGACGGGTATGGGGGAAACCGGTGAGGTATTTAGCGTTTGAGGGACACTTTTAGGGTTTTTTTTTCCGTTGTTAGGTGCGCTCCGGCTCGGCTTATACGTGTGCTCCTCGCATGTCTGAGCCCCACTATTTAGCCTCCCTACCCACTTCTCTGTTAAGCCTTGCTCTAGTCGGCTGCCCTCTTAATTGAGACACGCCACCCGGCTGCGTGCTTTCTCACAGTACATGCCTGCTCGAGCTCACGCTCGTCCCCCGGTGCTTCGGTACTTTCTGCGATCAGTCTGTGCTCATGCTATATACGTGTTTGAGCTCGCGCTCACCTCCTGGCATTTCGGCGCCTTGCGCGATTCATTCGCACTCGCGCTGCACGCACACTAGAGCTCACGTTTCACCCCGCCCCAATTAGACACGCCCTGGCCTGGGTTCTGCCACCCGGCTGCACGCTTTAAAATAAGACACGCCCCGGCAAGGCTTTCTTGCACTGCATGCGCACTCAAGCTCAAGCTTGCCCTCTGGTGCTTCGGCGCCTTCTCAAGCTCAGGCTCGCCCTTTGGCGTTCCAAAGTCCCCTGTGGTTTGCGATTTGGGAGACATCCCAAATTGCTGCCTGGGAGTCGCAGCTGGTAGGGGCTGCACCCCGGACTTTTTAGTTTTATATGTTAGAGAGCCTTACGTTCCTTATCTTCATCCGATCCTTATATATCCTATCCTGATTCCTGTCACTCATTCTCTTCCTGCTCTTTGCCAGGTTTCTCCCCTCTTGTGTTTAGTTCAGTAGCACTGTTTATAGATCTATTTCCATCTCACCCTGCACTGTATGTATTAAACACGCTTGCGTTTATATCTGCGTTTTAAGTTGTCCTTCCTCCTCACGCCGTGATATTCCAGTGTTTTGTGACAACTCCATTGTGATCACACATACATACTTCAGCTGCATTTATTAATAACCTTGCAGACTTTTATACAATACACTTACATTCAAAGCACCAGTGGAGCACGATACTCTTGAGCATGTAACCAGTAAATTAAAATGTATATTTCATTCAACCCAGGATATAGTTACACCTCCTGGCGTCAGATATATTAAGGTAAAGGCTAGCACCTTGGTTTAATGACCACACCCATACCAAACCTCCAAGTTTAGAACACAAGTGTCATCTTTTGGTTTCTCATATTCACATTCCGTCACCTTAAACTTTTGGGACTCGACTACCACTCACTACATTCTTTGTCACCACATTTTATTTTGATTTTTGTTTAGTGTGCGTCCTAATAAATCGATTGTTCTTACTAAGTCAGTTCTCTGTGAATTCTGCACCTTGAGTTCCAGTCCCCATGCTTCAGGGAAAAAAACAGTAGGTGTCACATTTGATTCAGAACTCTCCCTTCATGTGCACATTAGCAAAATGACAAATTGCTTTCTTTCAGTTATGAAATATACTTAGAAATATATTTTCTTTTCAAGATTTATCTATTCTATTTGATTGTATTATATTCTACAATCCCAGCATGAAGAAGGCAAACAATCTTTCAGAATGTTGTTTTAATTCAGGGCATTCTTAAACCTGTATTGTCCCTCATACATCCAGCAATGAAAAGTAACACTGTCTTATACCCCATATTTCATTAAAAAGTGATAGGCTTTCCGCTAAGTTGCCTTGTTATAGTCGAATTGTGTCACACATCATAAAGATACCCCTCTGTAGAAAATCTCTCCTGCTGAAGCATGTTTCTCCTTCAGAAACCAGATCTACACAATATTAAAGAGTAAATAATAGCTGGGAGGCCAAGGGCCTGATGCAGCTAGTGTGGGTTGGGAACGTGACAGTGACTGTTGCTGCTGCTGAATTAGTTTTTGATAGGGAGGTAATGGAGACGGGAACTGTGGTTAATGCTTCATTTTCGGTTCCTGTTGGAATGAAAGGAAATTGAAGTGGACTAAGGTTGGTGAAAAAAGCAAACACACAGGTGGTGTCACAAAGTGAAAAGCACTTAGTGGATCCTGGTTCTCGGTCTGGTTCTCTCGATGACTCTGACAGTGTTGGCCATACTTCTTTGAATAGAGCTGTGAAATGTGTCATGGTTAAACAAGCTTTTCTGTTGAAAATAGTTTATAAAATCTATGCAGTCATGAGAATTGGTACTATGCTGCTTGTTATCAATATATATGCTTGCTTATCAAATACTTACTTCCCCCACTGTATATCCAGCATTCGGCTTTTACCTGGGTATGTGTGGCATAGTCTAAGGGAGGGGCAACTGCTATATAAACTAGTGTAACACAGGTTATAAAATATATATGGAATAGGAAGATCTCTTTGTAATCAGTCATCTGTAAAAACTCTGTTGACAGAGAGTATGATGGTTTGTCTTTATGTGCGCGCATTGGCATATACAGTATTTAAATAGCTCTTCGTAAATATATGTGTAAATAAGTTTTCAACACAGACAGTTAAAAACTTTTGTTATCTGTCACAGGTAACTGAACATGGAATTGACTATTCTGATGTCCGGGGAAATCAGCTGCCATAATCATGGACACAGACATCGGCAATTGACTTTCTGAAAGTTCACAAATTTCACACAGCACTGTTACAATTCCTCATAGCCAAATTCCACGTCTGGACTGTGGGCGACAAGTCACGTAGTGGTTGTCTGAGGAATGCAAAGAAACCTCGACCTGGTTTTGGCAGGTCATATGTTAGCATAATACAGTATTAACCAGACTGAATGTAAGAACTGTAGATTATGTTCTAACCTGAAGAATCAACACTGGTATATGTTAAATTTTATTTTCTGTTAATTTTTCTCAGACAATGCAACTGTTTACATGTTTACACTGTTTACAGAACAAAAAACAATTTCAATTCAATGTTGTGGGGAAACTACAACAACGCAATGCATACAATCCACAGCATTAATTTTTCTTCTGTGTGCAAACATACAATATGCTTATTTTTCTTCTGCTTACATCAATTCTAGTACATTGCATAGCTTCTGTAAGGACAGAGAAATAATAAATAATGTTATCACCATTCAGCTGTAATGAAATTTGTGTTTATTGTATTGCCATGACACTTCTGTACATCAAGTAGTCCAGGCGCTAGCACTTACTCCACTATACTACATCCTAATAGATGCGCATCAAATCTTGTTCTAATAGAAATGCACTATGTGATCAAATGCTGTTTAAAGCAATTCAAAGTCTGCAGCCTAAGATGGGAGACATCAGATATCCCAAAGTTCACATATATATTTCTGTCCCCATTATTCAATTTACAAAAGAGGAGAGTGCTCTTCCAAAGATTTACTACACATTTTCAATGTTGCTTTGCTTCTTTGTCTTAATATAAGGTAAAGTCTTTATTGAGCTAGAGAAAAGCCTGACATCAAACTTTGATGTATTCTATCTGCACCCAGAGCAGGTTACATTGCTCCCCAGGTAAATTAACACTCAGACATCCAGCAAGTCAACTTGGTAATTGACTATCACAACAGTTGAATATTTAAGCAATAATACATGAGTGGGAATGATTTAACATGAAGTATTGGCATGGGTAAACTGCCAAATATTTATATACAAATATTGATTGGTAAGAATTAATTTATTAATTAGACCATTTACATTCAGTATAAACATTCAAATAAAATTGGTCACCTTTATAAGACAGTGTTATTAGAACACTATTCTACCGACTGAAGCAAATCTGAGTCATCAGTGAAGCAAATGGATCATCAGTGCAGTGTGGCCAACTTCAAGATTTTGTAGTCATATTTAATGATATTACTTGATGATATTACTATTACTATTAATGATATTACTTATTACTTTTTGTACAAACCATAGCTACATACTATGAAAAAGAAGTGCTTCTCACCCAGACAATTTCTTCGGGTGATTCTTACAGAATTCAGGATTTACAGTATCCTGTACAAGGACTGATATGACCTGACAGTATGCAGCATTTAAATACAACATGAAAACATCACACTCCATAAAGTCTTATAGCTACATTTAGCCACTTTTCAAGCAAGCTTGGTACTTTCATCTAAAAAAAGACACTGCATTAGAGAGGTATGGTATAGGGATTGGAAGACGAACACAAATAAGCAACTGCACTTTATAAACAAGCCCATAAACCACAACTATTGACTACCAATATTTATAAGTGACTTTACAGAAAAATAAACCTAAAGTCACTTATAAAGTCACTTATGACAACTTGACATCTGTGGACTTAAGCATAGCTGTCAGATAAATGAACCTCAAATCAGCTGCGAATGGTGTTCAATGAAAATACAGTTTGACAGCTGGAAAATCTTCATGAGTGATGACGCTAATTTCATTTTTGTTGATAGAAATAAAATGTATATTCAGTGAGTCGTTGCTCTTTAATCTACCTGTAAATACATGAAGAGCTTGGGACGTTTGATTTAAAATGGTGACTTAGTTCTGCTTTTCCAGCAATTCTAAAGGTGACAAACTATTGGCCCAGGGGTTAGTCATTATTAGCTTCACTTTACACTTTAAATAGTTTTAAAACAAAACCAATACTTTTTATAAACTAATTATAGCTTTCATTTTCCAGTGTTTTACATGTGTAATTATAACTTCGCTACTTTTTAGTCATGACTAGGTTACATGTATACACTGCGGTCAGAGTGCCATTATCATTCAATAATGGTATGGCTAGAACGTCTCTCAGCTAACCAGATTGCAGGGCCAAAAACTAACTGTAACGTAATATGAGATATTTTATATTACATTATAGAAATACTGCTTTACATTCCCAAATGTATTACACCAGTGAGAATGTACCTTAATGTATGTAACTGTGACCGTCCCCTCTCTGTCCCTCTTTAACATTTATCAAAGTCTGTGAAGATCATTGATATTAAAGTGTGCGACCCCTTCAGGTCATTTATTGCTACCAGTCAGAGGGCTGTCTCTAGGAACTACAGATAAATGCAAGGGCAAGCAGAAATAATGTACTTCTAGTAACCCAGAAAGCTGTGCATCACAGCAACATCTGTTGTAAAGAATAATTGTTCCAGGTGGCATTTCTGTTTTCATACTTGCTTGAGGGGAAACGGGGAAGATAAATGACATATGTGATGCTGCAGCTTCTGTGCACAATGTCATTTGTTCATATAAAAAGTTCGAAGCTTGCTTTCCAAAGCACAAAGTCATGAACACAGAAATCTGAAAGGTTGCTAAATGTCGCTGTCTAAAACTAAACACTCTGCTATGTTTTCTTGAAAATGCGACCTCTGTGTGTTTGTGGTCTCTGGGCAAAAAAGGAACATTAGGAGGATTTTACAACAAAGAACAATATATTGTGATGTTAATCAGTGATGTTTCAGTTACACAACCCTTAAGTCCAACATCTCTGTCATCAGAAAGATTATCTGAAAGAGCAGTCACTCATGTATCACATATTACAAAATTTATTTACACAAGGCTGGACACCATTCTGGATAAAATGTGGTTGCAAAGGACATTGCAGGAGTTGTATTCTTTCGTTGTCTGACCATCTAAGTGTTTTAAACGGATACATTTTTTAAGGCTGCAGATGGTACAAATTTCAATTCTTATGAAGTTTGGACGATGTGTTAAACATAAATAAAAACAGAAAATGACGATTTGCAAATCCTTTTCAACCAACATTCGGTGTTCAACATTGCATACAATATGCAATGTTCAAACGGATAAACTTTCTTGTTTTGTTTTTTTGTTTTTTTAGCATTTTTTGTTCATTTTGAATTTAATGCCTGCAACACAAAGGCAACAAAAGACTGGGAAAGTTGAGGAATGCTCAAAAGCAACTTTTTGAAACATTTCACAGGTGAACAGGTTAATTGGAAGCAGGTGAGTGTCATGATTAAGTATAAAGGGAGCATCCCCAAAAGGCACAAACAAGGATCGAGGTTCACCACTTGGTGAACAACCGCATGAGCAAATAGTCCAGCAGTTTAATAACAACATGCAACTGGCAAGGTATTTAGGCATTCACCATCTACAGTCCACAATATCATAAAAATATTCAGATAATCTGGAGAAATCTTTGCAAGTAAGTGGCAAGGCCCCAAACCAACATCGCATGACCTTCAAGCAGCATTGTATTAATAACTGACATCATTCTGTAACTGATATTAGCACATGGAGTCAAGAACACTTTGTTAGTGAACACAGTTCATCGCTCAGTCTACAAGTGCAAGTTAAAACTCTACCATGCAAAGCAATTACATATAACAACAGCACCAGCTTCTCTGGGCCCGGGATCATCTGAGATGGACTGACACAAAGTGGAAAGTGTCCTGTGGTCCTGTGGTGATTCCGCATTCAAAATTGTTTTTGGAAATCATGGACGTCTTGTCCTCTGGGCCAAAGAGTAAAGGGACTGTCTGGATTGTTATCAGCGCAAAGTTCAAAAGCCAGCATCTCTGATGGTATGGGGATGTGTTAGTGGGTAACTAACACAAGATAAGATGTATAAAATATTGTAAAGAGAATATTGGACAGTATATAATTTACAGTGTTGTCAGTATATTAAATATTCCACAGCAGATGCGTAAGAGGACCCTGTGGGGGGTTGGAAGTTAGAATTTGAAATCAGTGCATGTGTGAGTTCAGAGCAGTTATGGCTTTCGGGAAAAAAAACTGTTCTTGAATCTGTTTGTCCTTGTCCTGATGCACCTATAGCACTTCCCTGAGGGCAACAAGTCAAACAGCCATAGTTTAAGATGTCCTTGACCATGTTTTTTCGCTCTGCTGAGGCAGCACAAGGGAAGGGAAACGGTAGCCAGTGATCTTCTGTGCTGTCTTACCTACTCTCTGAAGCCTCTCCCTGTCTGCCACAGTGCAGCTGCAATGCCATACTGTAATAGAGTACGTCAGCAGACTAATGGACGAATGATAGAAAAGTGCAGATACTAAACTGATAAGCATGCAGTCCATGCCTGTCTCCCATTGAAAATATTATGCACATTATGGAGCAGAAACAGCAGAGAATCTAGACTGTTAAACTATTGAAGCTGTACATCAAGTAAGAATGGGACAGAATTCCACCTACAAAGCTTCAATAATTAGTGTCCTCAGTTCCCATGCGCTTACTGGGTGTTGTTAAAAGGAAATATGATGTAATACAGTGGTAAACATGCCCATGTCCCAACTTTTTTAACATGTTGCAGGCATTAAATTCAAAATGAGTGAATACTTGCAAAAACAATACATTTTATCAATTCGAACATTAAACATCTTGTCTCATCTATAAATAAATGCATGTGCAAGTCTGATCTTATACAATGAGCTTCAAACAATGCAAGATATCAAGAGTCTGTTCAAAGGTGATCCCTCTGTTCTTAATAGTGGCCATTTTACTCCATTATAGAGATCTCAAAGAGTATAAATGTATAACTGAACAAATTCTTTCTAACGAGAAGATACTGGTGAGAGTTTAATTGGAGTGTGGGTGTAAGAGGTTTGCTGCAGAGACACACTTGAAGCTGAGGTTTGTGAACAATAGCATTAACAGACAGACATAACACAGCATCAAGCTTTGTGGTGGATCTACAGTTAAGGCAATACTTAAATTTTGAACAAGAAAATGTTTTATTTTGCAAAGAAAGTAAACAAGAAATATTAGACTCATTGACTCATTACAAAAGAATAGTTTACTATCATTTGAAGCATATCAATCCCCAGTTACACGCTCATGTTCAAATGCCAGATACTTCCTAAATCAAGGTCAGTGCCAAAATCTTGCTATATATACCCAAACTGTAATGAAAGTATTATGAAAAATCTAAAAACAAGTAACTGCTTAATTTAAATGACAGAAATGACACGCTATGATATAAAGATGAAAACATTCCCTGCATGTTTCCTGTGTGAAACAGCAACAGTAGTGACATGTTGGGGTTCTAGCATACCTTCTGGTTAGGCCAGAAACCACAGAAGCTTTGGTTGTCTTCAAGGGAGAGGGGGCCGTATAGATTTCACACTATGCACAGGATAGTTGGGGTTAAAATAAAAAAAATAATAAACAGAAATACAATCATAGTAGATATATTATAAGTAAAACACACAACTACAGAAACTGCTGTTACATTTGCATTTCTGGACCGTTACTTGCACCCTTGCACACTTATTGCAACCTGCACTAATTTAGCACAGTATATTCACTGATGCTAGGGAAATGCTTCTGAGTGCATATCATGTTAGAAAATGGTTCTACCTCATGTAGCCTACCATCTACCATGATCCATGATCATATGCTAAACAACACATCCTGTAACTACTTGTTATAGATTAGAATATTAGGCTATGTGTATTTTTTGTATTCTATAGTTCTATTTGTATTTATTGTACATCTATCTGCACTGTATTGTATTGTTTGGCACTTGGTTGTGTTCTGGGTTGCACCGTGGTCCTGGAGGAACCCTGTTTTGTTTCAGTATGTACTTGTACGTAGCAGATATGACAATAAAATCTCTCTGACTGAAAATGTTAAAGATTATTACCCTTGATTGAAAGGGCTTTTTTGGACTCTCTTTAAAAATACGTTCACATGAATAGCCGTTTGATTCCTTCCATGGATAATAATACTTAATTTTAGCGTAGCTTGTTATGGATTTCTTTCACTATAGGAATCTACCTGTAAAATATGCAATTGGATTTTTTGCAGATAGCTTCCTGGTTTAATTTTGGCCTCACACCACATTCTCCTATGCTCTCAGTTCTGCATATATGCTTAAATTATAGGTTAATCATCTGTTAAAAAACCAAGGTCAAGTAACAATAATTGGAGACTAGAAAAGGATACCGTTTTAACAAAAAGTAATTTAGTAAAGTAATTATAAAATATATAATCAGTCAGGATATATGTAATTCCAGAAATAATGATGTAGTGCAAGTCAGTCAAATGTATCAACTAAACCAAAGAGAATGCAGCATACTAAAATGCGTTGACACTCTGAGAACAGCTCATAGTGCACGTCACCACAAATGATGGAAACACATATGGAAAATGAGTACAATTATCTGCTTCAGATAAATCCTAACGAACTCTTCTACCACATAAGTTATTCCCAAGCAGCACCACTACTCTTCTTTTTGACTCCAACTCAGATTTTCTTATTATGCAAAAGTGCTCAAAAGTTAAGCCATCAGTGGAGAGCCATTTCTTGCCCAGCCCCTGATCTGGAGCGACTGACTTAAGAGGACGGTGCTATATAATTTACATCATCCATTACCAAGATCTCTCTTTCTATGAGCTTTGGCTTTACAACATCTCAAATCTCTTGTAATTTACAGCCTTCATGAGGCTCTCAAACCGTGCATATGTAGGAGCAACCAAAAATAAACAGTATTCATTATACGCTACCACACAAAACTTGGTGATACATTACAGCTCAAATACAAATTACAGTACAATGCAATCTAAGGCAGGGATACCTTTACTCCAAAGAAACAAACAAAACAACTGATTCCACAAACAATGCCAAAACGCACTTACTCATTTTGGTTGACAATCAGCTCGGTCAATTGCAAGCTGGTTTCACACAACACACTCAGAACCAAGGAGGCAGTGACTGGGAGGCCAATAGCACATCTTTAGCTTACTATTTAACACAATCACTCCTTAGTGACTTATAGAAAAAACCCTTGCTCGGCCTAAGCAGCCTACTCTGAAAAATTTGTCCATGACTTTTTGACTGGGAGACTAGGAATGGAAACACCCCTAGAACCACCAAACTGAACACTGGTGCCCCAAGAATGTATGCTCAGCCGACTCGTTTGCATTATTGACTTACAGCTGTGCCTCCCAACCCAGCTTGAATCATAACTTCATATTTGCTAGTGATAAAACTGTGGTGGGCCTCATCAGCAGCAATGGCAAGTCACAGATTTCTACTCAATAAATCCAGATCAGAGGCTGTGCAAAGCAACCCACATGTGCCCTTACCAACGTCCTTAATATCTCTCTGAGCACATCTGCCATCTCTATTTGTTTAACGACTAATACCATCATCCTTGTGCCAAAAATGTCAACTGTGTGTGAATGTCAATTATTCCTTAATGACTACTATCTCATAACACTCACTGGAGAAAACTACTCTCCAGTCTCTGAGAAACTACACTACTCACAAAAACTAGGGGATATAAAATTATGAGACATTTCATTTTTAAGTGTTCCCTAATTTGTGTAAACAGTATAGTGATGAGACCTTACTGGACTACTTTAGTTTGCAATTCAACCTAAATGCTTTACAAACGATGCAGTTTTATTCACCATCCATCTGGCTCTGACTATCTGTCATTATGGGGACCCTCCATAATCACTGTAGCCAATAATGCTACATCCACTACCTCAGTAACCTAAAGCAAATCTTTTTTCAAATACTTTTTTTGGGTTTTTTTTTCCAAAAGAAAGTTGAAAAAAAGTTTTTCTTCGGGGGACCAGCAAGGTGGCCCCCATATAAAAATATCTGAGTTTTCTGTCATTGCCTACACACAATGTAATGCATATACATGGTACACACACATATGCATCCAGCTGACGTAACCAATGTCTTTGTCAAGCAGACACGGAGAGAACATATAAATTTCACACAGGTGGAGATCATCAAAATATTCAGAGAATCTGGAGAACTCTTTGCAAGTAAGTGGCAAGGCCGAAAACCAACATTGAGTGCCCATGACCTTAGATCCCTCAGTTGCCACTGCAAGAAAGACTGACATCATTCTGTAACGGATATTACGACATGGGCTCAGGCATACTTCATAAAAACTTCAGTGAAAACAGTTTGTTACTCCGTCTACAAGTGCAAGTTAAAACTCTACCATACAAAGCAAATATTAACAACACCCTGAAACACCACTAGCTTTTCTGGGCCCAAGCTAATCTGGGATGTGGAAGAGTGTGTTGTGGTCTGACGAGTCCACATTTCAAATTGTTTTTGGAAATCATGGATATCGTGTCCTCCTGTCCGGATTGTTATCACAGCAAAGTTCAAAAGCCAGCATCTCTAATGGTATGGGGGTGTGTTAGTGTCCATGGCATGAGTGACTTGCACATCTGTGAAGGCACCATTAATGCTAAAGGTACATACAGGTTTTGAAGCAACATATGCTGCCATCCAAGAAAGCTTTTCCCCCTGCTGTGACACCTCATTCTAGTATCTGAAAGAAGTCCTGCACCTGAACAAAATAAATGAGTTGGATTGTAAGATTGTAAGAGTTCACCCAGATAATGTGGGGCCAGACCATGTAGAGCTTTATATGTTATAAGAAGTATTTTATAATCAATGCGAAATGTATCTACTAACCAGTGTAGAGATGACAGAACAGGACTGATAGGATAACATTTTTGAACTCAAGCTTCTGAATTCTGACATTTCGAAGTTTATCAATATTTTTGTACCTGACGTGTGACATTGTTGTATGATCTAATAAACATGTTGCTGACGTAGACTAGCTGATCAGTGAGGACAGTTCAGTAATAGTAATTGGGGTAAAAGATTCTAGTCTTGATATACATATAATTAAACAGACCAACACTAGTGCTGCATCTGGAACGTTGCTGAATAGACGGGTGATTTGAGGAGCATTAAGTTTTTCAGTCTTATCGTTAAAGAAAATCATGAAGTCATATTGTTAAAATAATGCTGAACTTCAGAGTTAGTTTCCGTGATGTTTTTAGTTAATCTGGAGACTGTATTAAATAAATATGTAGGATTATTCTTGTTTTTCTCTATTAAAGGATATATATAGGATATATTAGAATATAATATATGATAAATACACAGATTTAGCTTTGGTAGGGTCTGCGTATACTATATTTTGCCATGCTAGCCCCTGTAATCAGGATTCACAAGTGAGACGAAGAGGGCTCATGCCAGGTCCATGGCACAAGCAGCAGAGCAGCAAAGTTGTCACAGTCTCAGAAAAGGAGTTGACAGGACAGAGATGAAAAGAGGAATCAAATTAAAGCAGACTAGAAAACAGGACTAAGAAGAAAGAAAGGGGGCAGAAACCACTAGCCTTTACCTTGTGCTCCTCTTTAAATTCGTTCTACTCTGCTTTTCTTCTCCGCACTGCTGGATTACAGACTTCAGAGTGTGCAATAAATATTGACTCAATTTCTGAGCCTTCTGAGAAAAATGCTGTCTGTACATTCTTTGCTCATAATTACCACAAGACTTTGGTGGCCTAGTGGTTAAGGTACTGGACTATTAACCAGAAGGTCTAGAGTTCAAATACCACCTCTG